>WOUA01000049.1:0-274091 GCA_021397985.1 Sporothrix dimorphospora
CCCAGGGTTCCACCCCAACAAGAAACATCCTCTTCCCGTATTTGTCGAAGAGCCGATAGCCCTGTCGAAGAACGGGTTAGACGGTGGGGCGGTAGGGCGAGGTCGTCAACGTTCGGTGTGGATGGGTCTGCGTGTCCTTGGGTGGAAGAGAGCGAGGAAGGATGGAGACGGGGAAGAGAAACAAGTGTGAAGAGAAAGGAGGCATTGCACATGCATGGACGCCTCGCATGCACTAAACTCAAATCGGGGTGACAAGGGCTTACGATAAAACAGGAAAGAGCTACGGAGTACAGAGGAATGAGACAAAAGCGGTGAGCTTAACAGGAAGCCGCGACGGACAGCACCAGAGAGCGATTGTGTAGTTGTGCTGCAGACGAGGAAGGCACATCAGAGCGTGGCAAGTGCGACCCAACAAACCCAAAATTTACGATGCACGAATGGGGAAGGGACAAACGACGCGAGGGGTGAAGGTCACACTACGACGTACACAGAAGTAGCTACTCCGTATGCATGCGGAGGAGGGACGACTCTGGGAGGGCAGGCAGCACCGTCGTGTCGGAGCACCTGCCCCGAGCGTTTGGGACCGTCCCCAAGACAATTGCTGTTCGACGAGAATTCGACGACAGCTGCCAGCTCTTTGTTCGTGCGATACGTTAACAAGCTCTTGTACTTGAACGAAGAATTTCCTGTTTAGGCAACTTGTACGAAAAGTGGGTTCTTTTACGATTCCCTCAAGCCTTGTCTTGTGTTCTTTCTCCACACTGAGAAGAAGCTTCTTCCACGCTTGATGAAAATCATTGCAGCGCCGACAATTTGTGGTCATTAGGTTGTACTTTGCGTAGATTTTATCTACTTTGTATCCTTTTCTTCCCTCTCTTCCCCTCACCAAGTGACAGGGGTTGGCACACCTGGGTAAGAGGCGGAGAGAATGGAGGAAACTTGAGGGGAAGAATAGAGTCGAAAGAAAAGAGAGATACAGAGAGAAGGAGTAGAAAAGGAAAAGACAGGACATACCACCGCTTGGCCCTCGTTTCTGGACCGTAGCCTGGGGTGGCACATTGCGATCTGCTGCCGAGAGACTGTCAAAGTGCCATGTCGGCCCTCTCGGCCGCAGCGCGAGCACAAGTTCCATGCATATTTCCAGACAACTGCGCAATTTTGAGAATCCAAGCCTGTTTTGGCAGAGCAGGGGTCTGGGGTACAAATACTTGTGCAAATAGATGGAGGGGAGAAAGAAACTCAAATGCAGGACAGAGGCAGCATGCTTGCTGCTGAAAATCGGTCTAGTCTGATTTTGGGCTGTCGCATCGGCAAGGTGATGGATAAAGAAGACTGCGATGGCGGAGTGTGATGAGGGAGACGAGGATCGTTGCTCGCGAAAGAGCGAGCGAGTATTTGCAGAGTGTGGCGTTTGTAGGGTCGCATTGCACGCACACAGCTAGAGGTCGCGATGTCCCAAACAGGCCGAGAAGGATAGGAAGAGTGTGGCCTATCAGTACTAGAGAAGGTACTCCGTAAGATAGTCCATTTTCTTTGCAATCTCCAATGCACTGCTAAGCCTGGAATTCTGTCACAAAACCAACGTTTGAATGCCCGGCTATCAGAAACGAGAAGGACAGAGACCTGATAAACCAGAACTGTCAAAACTGCATATCCTTCGGAGGCAGCCCGTTGCTTCTGGCAGTGGCCAACCGCGAGCTAGAGCCAAGGCTCAGCAACGAGAACGACGAGACCCAAGACGGAGATATTACGTCGTAGAGAATGGCGAGATGGGCGCATGCAGTGCCAAGTGCGAGGTAGAGACAGGAAGGAACGAAGCGAAGCAAAAAAGTGGCCAGGTTCGGTGGCGGAAACGATCATGCAGTTTTATTTTCCGTTTTGTTCTATTTTAATTCACCTTGGACTGCAAACGAGGCGGTAGCCCATTGATGCACGACCTAGTTCACCGTGAAAAGGGCCGAGGCCGAACGACCGCCGCACGCCGGGTGACAGACAAGATGCAAGTCCGGTTCGAAGAGGATGAAGGATTCATGTCTTGGGGCAGGTGAGAAAAACATGCCTACGCCTAGATAGAGCTGGCCCATTTACGCGCCTAGATAGGAGTCGACAAGATAGGAGTTGACGATCAAAGGACTCATCACCGTCCGAGCGTATCCTCTCTTGTCGGTTTGGCTCTTTATCTCTTCTCACTTCTTCATTTGTCACTTCTCATCATCTCCTTCTTTCTCATTCCCGGACCCCCTCGAACGGGTGCTTCGCCGAGTGGGCGGTTGTTGTTTACCGTTTGTTGTACTATATGCCACCCATCGTCTTGTCTGTCGTCTGCCGTTGATCGTCCTTTATTTACCGTCTGTTGTATTGTCTCACCGCCTTATCGGCCTCATCTACATGGACACACGGTCGGTACAGAACGGTACAGGACGGTAGGATACAGAACCTCGGCAGACGTTCAGGATACGACACGGGTCAACGGAGGTGAGGCGGGACGGGGGAGAGGAAAGGGTGAGGAACATGGTAGAAAATGTATGGACTGTAAATAGTGCAAGACAAAGCGCGGAGACTTAAGTTGCCGGATGGCAAGATACCATGAATTTAGAGCGAGAAAGGCAAAAGAAAAGAAAGATGCTCGCCAAATAGACGCCCTGTATGGAGTACCAGAGAACCGACCCAACGCGACGCCGTGTGGCGTCAAATCCTAGTTGTTTTGCGATTTGTCAGAATCCTATCACAACATACGACGTAGTGTATTTGAACCGTCATCGTCTTCTCTTCTTATTCTAGTTCTCTTTCGCACATCCCCCCAGCATGAGCAACAAATCCTTCCTCGCGCTTTGCCCCAAGCAATAGGTCTCTGACTCTGCCCTTTTTGCCTCTCCCCACAAAGCACTCGTCCCTTACAGATAGGCTGTCCTGACCGTCCTAGATATGGCTATGCGGCGGTCCGTCTCTTGTCTTGACAAATACGAGAGCACGGACAGCAGAATTTATGAGGCACAGGATCCTTGCTGGCATGCCGTCTAGAAACTTTTGTCTTATTGTGTTTTCATTTTTAGAGGTGCTGCTTGTTGCTGTTCTCCTGTCCGCAACAGTGAACTCGTATATAATATCAACGACGCGAAAGGCACGAAGCCCTGCCCGTAGACAAACACACGCGCCCTGGCCGTGCCGCCGTCGTACACCGTTCTCCGTCCCTCCGTCTCTCCACCTTTTCAAAGTCTTCCATGATCCTGCTCTCCATTTGAATTGTCTCGGCTATCAGTGGCTCTCGGTTGAGGCTCCCGGGTGTAGAAGGCGGATGGTTTACATCAGGGTCTATTTAATGGGTAGGATTTTGTTGGGTGCTTCGAGATGCCGCGGATGACGACGACTGTGAATCCTGCGGAACGTGAAAAATCGCTGGCTGTGGGGTCAGGCCGACAACAAGGCAAAGTGGCAGAATGGTACAGTAGGCAGGCACAATAACTGTGAGTAGAAGTTGTTTCTTGTAGAATTGATTTCGAATTCAAAGTGTAAAACACCACAATAATGTAAACTCCCCAACGCCAGTGGGAACGAGGCCTCCAATCAGGCCTGTCTATAGAGAGATGTAAATCAAAACCAGAGAGAAAACCATTTTAACAAAACGCCATCCCAAACAAAAGACCGTGACACATCCGTGTGTACAAAAATCATAAATACAGGCCGTATAAATCATGAAGAAAGGAGGAGAAAGAGAAGTAGATAAAAAGAAAAGAAGAAAGGGCACGGCAGCCCTCAAATGGTCGACTCCATCCCCAGTGGCGCGTACCCGGGTGTTGTCACTGAGAGAGGTGACCACACAGGCAGGTCTTCCAGGCGGGGCTCCGAGGATGTGGAGGAGAGTGACGACAGCGACGCCGACGGCGAGTGTGGGCTGGCTTTTTTGGGTGGCAGGGCCAGGGGCAGCGCCAGCGACGAGACAAAGTCGAGGGTACCTCTGCGCCGCGCCCGCTCGTGCGGACACCGCCCCTCGCCGGCGGCGCGGCGGTGGCTGTGAAACGAGCACTGGCGGAAGCCAAAGTGGCGGTCCTCGCGCCGCAGCTGGTTGCTGGGGATGCGCAGCTGCGGGTTCTTGATGCGGGTGTCGGCGCGGCTGGCGTGCATTTTGCGGGTGTGCGCCGCGAACTCTTCTGCGAGCGGAGCGAGCAGAAGGAGGGAGCGGAGCTCGGCGTTGTCGTCCTCTCCCCCATTCGCGAGAGTCCACCCCAGGAGGGCGACTGCCCACTTGCGTAGACGACACGCCGCCAGCGGATCGGCCTCGACATATAGGAACCGCAAGAGAGTCGGCGTGGCGGTCCAGTCGAACCGGAGGTACAAATCCTGCAGGGCGTCCATGACGGCGTCTTGGAGGACGGGGATGTCGACGAGGGCGGCAAAGAGGTGGAGGCGGACGAGGTGCCAGTG
Source organism: Sporothrix dimorphospora (assembly GCA_021397985.1). Taxonomy (NCBI): domain Eukaryota; kingdom Fungi; phylum Ascomycota; class Sordariomycetes; order Ophiostomatales; family Ophiostomataceae; genus Sporothrix; species Sporothrix dimorphospora. The sequence goes on from WOUA01000049.1 coordinate 4,423, forward strand.
GAGGTCGCTCAGGTTCGAGGAGGCAGACACATCGTCCCGGTTGTCAGATGTGGCTTCGGGGTGAAGGGTGATCACTTCGTGTGGGGTTGCCTCACGAGCGAGAATGGTGACGGCATCTTCGACGACGGCGCGGAAAGCGTGTCGGCGGTACAGCCACAGCACAAACAGCTCAAAGACGTCAGCGGACTCGCCGGAGAGCCAGATGAGGGTGGGTTTAGGGGAGGTGGTGGGTGGGGACGGTGGTGGTGAGGGCGATGACCCGGGGGAGGAGCTTGGCGACGACGACGGCGTCAGTCCTTCCGGGACGGCGTCGATGCTGTCGCGGAAAAAGGGACTGCTGGCACACAGCAGCGCGCGGTGGACGACAAACTCGCGGTGGTTGGGGCCGACGAGCACGCGGAGGAGATGGCTGTCCCGTTAGTGTGAGCTATGAGACGCCCTGTTAGGGACTGTACGGTGGCTGACTTACGAATCCATTGTATGAGGTGAGGCCGGTCGATCAGACAAGCAGCATCGAACCACATGGGACGACGGTGACGACAAGAAAGACGACGGCGGTGACGAGCGACGATGAACAAACGACATACACAAGACACAAAGAAACGAAAAAGGAGGAGACTGATACTCTTATGACCATGAGTCGACTGTGAGTGCAAGTGCACAAAGCACCTGCACAGCCTGGGCTGTCATGGAACGATGTGAGCCAGGGTCGTGGATGGGGGCAGCGGACGGGGGCCGCGGTTGGAGTGTGCACGGAGGCATGCCGGGGGGTTGATCATAGAGGGGCCTTATCCTCGTCCCCTCGTCCCTTGCCTGCATCACCAACGCTTCATGGCTGGCCAGTGGGAGGTGGTGATAGGGGTACGGAGTAAAGAGTACGGAACAGTGATGGGTGTATTCAGTCAGAAGGTGATAAAATGAAGACAGCAGCATCACTTTGTCACGACTTTGTTCTCTCTGTCTTTGTTTCGGCGTTATTCGCTATCTTTGTTTCCTCATTCCTTCATTTACGAGTATTTCCTTCCCTTTTTTTTCTTTCTTTTTCTTTGCGTCACTTACACCAGTTCGCTGCTTCCCTTGATTCGTTAAAGTGTCTGCAGCTCTGTCGTCCCAATTACGGGCTCGAAACGGTGATCTGAGTGATGCTCGCCCGCATGCTACCTCGTGAGCTATCGTCTCGTCGTCTCGTCTCCCTTAATTACTGCCCTGCTCTCGCCTGTCTCGCTGGCTACGTTCTGTGTGCCTGCCATTGCCCATACCCTCGTTTCGTTTCTGCCCTGTCGTTTCTCCTTTTCGTCTCTTCCCTTCCTGTGAGGTACCATTCTGCTTTTTCACGGGGTTTCGTGGCGAGCGGAGCCTTGTTCCCTTTTCGTCTTTTTCGTCTTTCTCGTCTTGGGGTCTCCTCTTTCGAGTGCTCCTCCGTCCCAGCGACCCCTGTACGGGAGGTCAGAGCCACGAGGAACAGTGGGACAATGGGACAGGGACAGTGGGGACTCACTCTGCCCGTCCACTCAAATTACTCGTCTGTGCAAGTGAGGGGATGAAATCAATTAATGCAGGCTGTTAACGGGATGAATTTGATCTTCTTTCTCTCTTTTTCTTTTCTTTTGATTTCAATGTTCTATCGTTGCTGAAGGACGTATCGTCAACAAAGCCTATCATCGCCTGTCAGCTCCCCTGTCCGCTTCACCCTTCCTGCCATGCTCCCCCCTTTTCTTTTCTTGTTCTTTTTTACGCCAGACAGGGCTCCCAAACGCTGGACCCGTTGTCTCTCGTGTAAGCGGATGGAACGGTCCAGGCTGGCGAGCTCCATTCAAAGCCAGGCCCCCAATCCGCCGGCCTGAATAGAGTTTGCATCAGCTGCCGTTCTGAAACATTGGCCAGGCCCTGGCCTTGGCCCTGGCTCTGATCTCCGCCAACAGCTCCGAGCTTCAGGTCAAGGTCCCAAGCTCTCATCCTCTCGCCACTCTCGTCTGCACAGAGCAGATCGTGGTTCTTAAACGGCGTGTTTCCTTATTCTACTTTGTATTTCCCCTCTTGTTCCCCCTTTTTCAACTCTTATTGAAGGCTTCGCTCAACTTGTCACTTAACTGTAAATCATCTGTGCCTCTTGTGCCTCTCGAACCCCTTCCCCTCATGCATCCTGAAATTACTAATGCCGATACAGAGCTTGCATGACATGCAAACCTGCACGCACCGCACGCACTAACATGCGCACGAGCATCGTGGGCGCACGCAGGCTTGTTTTATTACTTCAACACTCTTATTTCCAGATGTTGGGGATCTCCTTTACTCTCTGTAACTCTAAACTTTAATGAGGCCAGGCACTGGCCGTGCCCACTTTCTTTTTTTTTCATCCTTTTTCCCTCTGTAGCTCTTTGTCCTCACCCATTCCGCCCTTCTCTGACGCGGAGAGTCCCGCCCGTGGTCAAAAAGGTGATGCTCCGTCATCTGGCGGAGGATTTCTCATACAGTGCTATCTTCTTCTTCTTCTTCTTCTTCTTCTTCTTCTTCTTCTTCTTCTTCTTCTTCTTGTTCTTCTTCTTCTTCTTCTCCTTTCCTCCCATTTTCTCTCTTTTGCTTTTTCTTGTTCCTTTATTCCCTCTCTTTCTATTTATTCAATCCCCCTCTCTCGGGGGTTTCCTCCATATCTTCTCAACATACTTGTGTGCTCAGCCTTCTTATCTTCGGTGGGGGAATGCTTCCGTCTGTTTCAAGACTATGCGTTTCACCTGATGAACAAAAAACGAAAGAACCTGTTTCAAAACAACGGCCTGGGATGCAGCGGTGATCGCCCATCATAAAAAACAGCCAAAGGTGGCACAATAACTTACTTTGCCAATTGTGTGTTACTGGCCTTGCCGTCGCCACTTACAAACGATATCAATCTCTACGGCGGTACGACTGACATCCGTTCCAGTTCGCCATCAATCGTAGGACTCGGACAACAAGCAATTGTAATGTCGATCCTAGAAGTAAAAGAGGCACGGAATAAAAATCTAAAAAAAAAAAAACGAGAGCCATCTTACGAACTGCTAAGAGAGAAATGGCGAAGAAAAAAAGAACGAAAAAAGAAGAAACTTTTTTCTTGGCTGGCTGACAAAAACGTTGGATGAATAATAAGGAGACGGGCGGGAAAAGTGGATATAGAAACGTAGACTTGTGCCTGTGTACCTGTAATGTTGGAGAGGCAAAAGTGAAAGGCAAAAACAGGGCAACGAAAAGAAGAGGATAAAAATCGAAAATAAATTGGACCTGAATAAAACAAGGTACTGAATTATTTTTTTGAGAGGGGCAAATAGAGGAAATAGAACAAAGCAACGGATTAAGAACACTGACCCAATTCTGAACCCGACCAACAGAGGCTGCCTGTCCTGCATTGGCTGCTTGTCCTGCATGGTCTCGGCAGGGTGGTATGATGGATGCAGGACGACACCCTGCTGGACAGCATCGGAGCTCGAAAGAGGGAAAAAAGACCACAAAACGAACACGGGGGAAAAGATAGAAAGAAAGTGCGCATGAGACGTTGCCAGCCCGCCGGACCGTCAGTCGGCGCAACTGTTGCTAGAGGAAGGTTGCCAGCTGTACATATCTTATATTTTACGTTTGTCAGCAATACGGCTCATGGTGCCACGAGCGGGTCCCTCCCCCGTTCCACACCATGTCGTCATTTCGTCATTTCCAGTGCCCGCACTCCTCTTTGCCCGACTGCCCTGAGGACCCCTGGCTGTTGTTTGCGCTCCGAGCCGAGCTGAGATCTCGTCCTTCGTCAGTCTGCGAAAGCACCAATGCTGCTAAAAACAGCACCAACGGGCGAGTGCGAGGCTACAGGGGAGCGTCTCGGTATCGTCCATGTCTGCGGAGAACAAAAGTCGACAGAAGGATGCGACAAAAAGATGAACGAAAAAGAAACGAAAAAGAATTGGTCAGCTCGCGCTGTGCCGCGCCGGCGTAGACACCGAGGCCTTTTGGGTAGGACTTTGAGAGGGACTCGAGGGACTGCACGAATTGGAGATGGACAATCGCAGAATCCGCTCCGTAGGCTTTGTTGATCCTCGAGGAATTGGCTGCCGTGACCCGGCTCCTTCCTGCCCTGTGTGGTCCTGGTGTGATTGCGCCGGCCTGGTTCTATTTTCGATCGTCTTCTTTCCTCGCTCGCCCTCTTCGCTCTTTCCGTTTGTGCTCCCCGAAGGTTCCCCGTTCTTTCTCCGTTTTCGTCCGTCGTAAGATACCTTCGCACCTTCGCACCTTCCCGCGCCTGCAACCTATCGCAACTCGTAGGTAGCCGCGACCGTCATTAGAAAGCAAGCGCGGGAATACGTTTGACCCCCGGCCGCAACGCCCAAAACGGTCCACTTAAAAATAAAAACAATAAAACCATAACCATAATTCCATATACGGCGGCCGCACCACTTGGAACGGCAAACCTGTCTGAGTAATTGACTCGCCTTTCGCGGTCGTCTTCTTTGCTCTGTCATGGTATCTTACGGGGCAGTCTCCGTGCCGCATACGAATGGCGCGCGCTTCCTTCGTCACGGCATCTCGGCAGCTGCTATTCTTTCGCATTTCGCATTCGGCCGAACTTCTTTTGCTTCTATGCTTCTTTGCTTCGTTGCATCTTTCCTTCTTTGCTTGCTTGCGTGCTAAGCAGGCGCAATCCACTTTACCTTCCCTGTAAATCCTTCCTCTTCGTAGGTCCCGCCCCCGCGTATCAACGGCCATCGCGCCTGCCGGACAAAATGCAAATCGCCAGTCTTTTTTTTCTTCTTTCCTTTTTGGTGCCGGAGGACCACTTTTTGTCCAGCAAGCTCGGTCGTTGACCCTCTTGACCCTCTTGAGCTTCCGTAGCCTTCGCTTCTTTTCTTTTCTTTCTTTTTCTTTTTCTCTCCTTGTCTCTTCTCCCCCTCCTCGTATAAAAGGCAAGGCCCCGTCCGTTCTTCAACGACATACCCTCCTAGAGTTTAGATCGCATCTTCATCTTCAAGTTCACCTTGGCCCTCATCTTCTCTTTGCCCTCAGCTTCACTTCGACTCTCTCCCCTCACCCTCCCACTACATCGCCACAATCTTCACCACCCACATCACAGCCACAATGTCGCGTCCCACCGGCACCACCCACCGGGGCTCCAAGACCGCCAGCCTGCCTGCCCCCGGCGTGCCCTTCTACACGCCCGCCCAGGTCCCCTCGCCCGGCACCGCCCTCCAGCCCACCACCCACGACGGCAAAGAGATTCCGACCCTCTTCACGCCCCTCAAGATCCGCGGCGTCGAGCTCGCCAACCGCTTCGTCGTCTCGCCCATGTGCATGTACTCGGCCGACGAAGGCCACTTGACCGATTTCCACCTCGTCCACCTCGGCCAGTTCGCCCTGCACGGCGCCGCCCTCACCATTGTCGAGGCTTCCTCGGTGACGCCCAACGGCCGCATCTCGCCCGAGGACTCGGGCCTGTGGCAGGACAGCCAGATTGCGCCCCTCAAGCGCGTCGCCGACTTTGTGCACAGCCAGGGCAACAAAATCGGCATCCAGCTGGCCCACGCCGGCCGCAAAGCCAGCACGCTGGCGCCGTGGCACGTTGCCAAGCGCGGCGAGCACCAGTTTGCCAAGGCCGCCGAGGGCGGCTGGCCCGACAACACATGGTCGGCCTCGACCATTCCCTACGCGCCCGACTGGGTCAACCCCCTGGAGATGACGTTGGAGGACATTGCCGAGCTGAAGTCGAGCTTTGTGGCTGCCGCCAAGCGCGCCATCGCCGCCGGCATCGACGTGATCGAGATCCACGGCGCCCACGGCTACCTCATGACCCAGTTCCTGTCGCCCACCACCAACAAGCGCACCGACCAGTACGGCGGCGCCTTTGAGAACCGCATCCGGCTGCTGCTGGAGATTCTTCGCGACGTCCGCGCCGTCATCCCCGACACCACCCCGCTGTTTTTGCGCCTGTCTGCCACCGAGTGGCTCGAGACCGTCACCGAGGAGCCCTCCTGGACCGTCCAGGACACCGTCAAGCTGGCCGACCTGCTGCCTGCTCTGGGGGTGGACCTGCTCGACGTGTCCTCGGGTGGCAACTCCCGCGCGCAGTCCATCAAGATGCACACCACCTACCAGATCGACCTCATCACCGCGATCAAGAAGGCCCTGCGCGCCCAGGGCAGCCCGGCTGCGGACACCCTCAAGTTTGGCGCCGTCGGCATGGTCTCGACCGCCGCCATTGCCCGCGACACCGCCCAGCAGGGCGGTGCCGTTGAGGCCGACCTGGTGCTGGCGGCGCGCCAGTTCTTGCGGGAGCCCGAGTTTGTGCGCCGCGTCGCGCACGAGCTGGGCGTGCCCATCAACTGGGCGAACCAGTACCAGCGCGCCCAGTGGAAGCCGGATGCCAAGATTTGAACGATAGAAAAGAAGAAAGAAAGAATAGAAGAGAGGGGGACGATAGAGAGAGAGTGATGATAGACAGCGTGTAGTGTTTTCTTGTTTTCTCGCATATCTCGCGGATTTGCTTTTTTATAGCCTTGCAGTCCACTTCTTAATTTCAGCCTCCATTTTTGTTGACAATTAAGCATCTTAACGTTCACATTGCATGTGCCTAGAGCCGCCTATTGCTGACATCCGGCTCGCCGCGCAGCGGGATGCACCGACAGCAGGGGAAGACAAAATACGCGTACGACGTCGTTGAGCAGGGAGACATGTCAGATTCGAGCGGACATAAGAGATAATATGGGGACGGCATGATCACTTGTCCCAGCACAGCCGAGCAAATCGGGTTGGATAGATGATTCCACATTCCAAGACAGAAAACGTAACGCTGTATTCATCTCACGCTTTCTCATGCATGGTGCTCCTGTTCGCTCTCACTTGCGTCGTTCCGTCACTCTACGCTCAACGCTAACTCTTATTGCTTGGACACCTTATCAACTCCCCCCTAATCACGGTACCACTTCCCCGTCACCGTGTCTGCCCCGGGGGCCGGCGCGCTCGCCGCCGCCGACGCCTTGCTGTCGCCCGTCTTTCCCTGCGCCCGCGCCACCACTTCCGACTCCACCAGCGACCGAATCAGCTCCACCACCAGAGCCTGCCCGGCCGCCACCCGCTCCGGTGTCGCCGCCGCCGGCACGTGCAAGAACGCCACCCGGCGGCGGGCGTAGCGGTCGTCGTCTCCCTTTGTTTCCTGGCCCCGCCGGTACAGGTGGGCCAGCGAGCTAAAGTAGATAAAGTCGCAGAGGTACCGCCCCGCGTCCACCGAGATGCGCAGGTCTGTGCCCGGTGCCGCATGGCCCCGCCACCGCGCCAGCACGTCGTCCAGGTCCAGGTCGGACTCGAGCGCCGCGGGCACGCCGTACCAGGGCCAGCTGGGGTCGCCGCGGTCGGCCGGCGTGTCGCCGAGCAGCTGCTCGTCGACATCCCGCAAGGTGTAGCCGTCGCGGCGGCCGACGCGTTCGAGGGCGTAGTGGAGGCGGGGGCCGGCCATGCCGATGTGGAGGAGGAGATCGATTTTCTTGGGCGGGACGAAAAAGTCCTTGTTGAGATCACTTTTTTGTCCATCCCATAGTGTCGGCACGAGCTTGCGGACGGTCTGGTAGTTGACGCGGACGGGCTCCGGGTAGACGACGATGCGCACGGGCGGCAGGTCGGGCGCGGCGGGGCGTGACGTCGTAGTCGTAGTACTACCGGCAGCTGCTGCGGCCTGCGTCTTGGTCCGTGCCGGCAGGTACTCGGGCAGCCGGCTGGCAATCTCCCACGAGGGGTTCTGGGGGTATTCCGCTTTGAACGCCTACAGCGAAAGAAGCAATTAGCAAGGGAACACCATAGTCGATCACAAGGGCACTAAAGAGTAGACCTACGTCAAAGCCGGTGACGAGGACTGTAAACTCCTCGGCGGGAGTCTCTTCGACGGAGCCCATTGTGGAGACGGAGAGGTTGTATTCGTGTTACTAACGGGGCGCAATTGGGGAGAGACAGAGGGAAAGAAGGCAAAAGAAGAGAGTATTTGGAAACAATGATTAGAACGAGACCAACTTGATGATCATGAGAAAGGACGCGGCAAAAAAACACGGACAACCGGGTCGCCTGGTTTGGAGGAGAGTGGGAGAATGGGGGGATTAAGAAGACCAGGGGCGATGAGGTGAGCTGGGAAGGAGGGGGAAGGTGACAAGACAGAAACAGGAAGGAGGGAATGAGACGAGTAAACCGAGTGACAGACAAAAGACAAAGAAGGCGGCCAACGGGACGAGCCAAGACAGGAGGACCAAACAGGAGACAATCAGTCACAGACAGAGAAGACGGTTGTCAATGACAAACAGCTGTCCAGAACTTCAGGCCGAATCCTATCTCGCCATTCATGGAGTCTGTTGTGCAAGGTTGCGCTTGTGGTGTGAAGCTCGGCTGAGAGACAATGGACAATGGGGGATGGGGAATCCAGTGGGCTCCATGGGTTTTAGCGGATTATCGGTCAGTGGACAGAACAGGTGGGCTATCGCTGGCGTTCAGCGTCGTTACCCCACATTGTCAGTTCACTTGACAAGAGAGAGATAGAGCGATAGTGCAGCGCTGACGGCACAGGCACAACCCCCGCGAAAGCCAACCAAAGCCGCTAACTCGAGACGGAGCAAAGACGTCATTGGGCCGGGCCCAGGCCCAAGGACAGGCCAATTGCTGTCAGAGGGGACGGCGCAAGCTGGTATGACAGGCGATGCTGACAGCAGACGCACGCGACAGTGCAGAGAACACAAGGGTAGGTATTCACATCGTGGACGTTCATTTGATAAAAGTCTTCCATTATGGTTCCAATCAGCATCCAATGCCTTATAGTTTGACAAGAGCAGACTAGGGTGCGCTGCTGGAAACCAAGGAGGCCCTCAAAAAGCAGCCGTTGATAACAAAAAGAGACAAAAGAAGGTAACAAAAGGAAAAAAGAAACAAAAAAGACTTGAAAGAATACAAACTCCGTTTGTGTGCCCCAATGCTGTGTTTTGCCCCCAAGGAAATTTTTGATAATGCTGACAACGAACGTAAAAATGAAAGAAAGAAAAAAAAGGAAAGAGAACAAGCTCGTTGTTGTGCCCAAATGCCCAATTGCGCCGCGCATAGCAAGAAAAAGGGAAGGGCCCAAAAAGACAAAAGGAGTAGCTGGAAAGGAAACACGTGTGACAAAAAAGGGAAATAGAGTAAAAGAGTGTGTATGTGTGGTCGCTGCCTACGACGATAGGGCTAGGCCGCTGTCCAGCGACGAGCCGGCCGAGCGGTCGTGCGGCGCCTTGGTGACGTCGCCGTTGCCGGCAGTCGTGCCAACGACAGTGCTGGTGCTGGTCGTGGCGCTCTTGAGGGCACCGGGTCGCGCGTTCTCCTTCCGGTCATTGCTGCTACTGCGGCTGACATCGATTTTGCCGCTGGCGTCCGAGCTCAGGATCGTCTCGAGCTTCGCACGGCTCGGGTTCTGGCTGTTCAGGTGCAGCGACGACCGCGACTGAAGGCCAGGTGTCGCAAAGGCACTGTCGACGCCACTACCTGGCAGCACGGCAGTAACGGGCAAGGTGGGCATGGCAGGGATGGGCGGGGCCGCAGAGGAGCCCGGGAACCGCCACTTGGTTCGCAGCATGCCGTCCTCGTCCGACGACCAGTTCGGATCCTCGACGGACGACGCGAGGCTGCCGCTGCGGCTCCTAGCCGCGGCGGCGGCAGCACCCCGGGAGCCGAGTCTCTGCTGTTGGCTCTTCGGGCGCATGTCGCCTCCGGTAGTAGCGGACTTGCGAGACACGGTGCGGCTAAGGTTGGCGGTTGCCGCGGCTGCAGCGACGGCAGCAGCAGCATCGTCCTCGACGGAGGTGGACGACGAGGCGTGCGGGCGCCCCGTGACAGTGGCACCGCTGTTGCCCGAGTCGGCACGGCGCAGGCGCGCTTCGAGGGCCATTCTGCGCGTGAGAGACACCTCGGACCCGGCACCGGCCGTCGTGGCGGCCGACCGGCGCATGCTGCCACCGTTGATGGAGCTGGCCACGCTTGTGCTGCGGCTGACGGGGACCTTGCCCTCCATCACCTTGGCCGGCGGCGGCGGCTGCAGCATCCAGCGCAGGGCGTCCTTGTGGGCCGGCTTGCTACCGACAACGGGCGGGTGGTAGTCGTTGACGGGCGGGTGGATAATGGTCGGCGAGTAAAAGTTGGCACGGTCTTGTTCGGTGACGGCGTTGGTGCTGGCGCCGTTGTAGTAGGCGCCCGTTGAAGAGGCGCCGCGTTCCTTAGTCCCCAGCGTGCTCTCGAGCAGGCGCCCCGCGGACGAGCCGGCCTTGACAATGGCGTCCATGAACTTGTGCGTCCGGGACGGCTCCGAGCCCCACAGCTCCTCGTCCTCACGCTGGTACCGCTTGTAGTTCCAGCCCTCGGCGCTGGCCGTCGTGGTTGTGCCGACGGTCGCGGCCGTGGCCGTGGCTTCCAGCATGCTCATGCTACGAGCATCGTCAGGGATCAGCGTCGGGCTGGCCGGTGGTTGGCCGCCGCTTGTGCGTGAACCGTTTGCGTTTGCGTTTGCGGTCGAGGCATTGGCGACGTTGGCGCCGCTTAGGTTATTTGAGCTAGGCGGGCTGTTGTCGGCGTTGCCGTCAGTTGATGAAACTCCTGCCGGTCCTGGCGCGGCTGTGCTGGTACCGTCGCCGGCGGCTGCCGCTGCTCCTGGTGGCAGCGGCTCCGAGCCGCCGTTTCCATTTCCATCGCCGCTGCTGCCACGGCTCACCGCCCCTTGTAAAATGCCTCCGCTGCCGCTTCCGCTGCCGCCGCTATTCAGTGCGCCTCCGTGATTGCTAATCGCTAGGCTGCTACGCGTGGCGATGCTGCTATCCTTGCCGGCGCTGGTGAGTTTGCGTTGGCTCGAGTTCTGTTTGGCGGCACGGCCCTTTTTCGGCAGGCTAGGCCCCATCATGATCTCTTCTTGCCAGTAGGGGTTGACGTTGAAGGGACTGGGGTGGCGGTAGAGTGGCGGTTCGTCTTCCTCCAACGCCGCGCGCTCCTTGCGCTCCTTGTCAAACTTCTTTTTTGCACGATGCCGGGTGCGTGCCGACATACATGGCGTGCAGGCCATGTAGTAGAAGACGACCGACTGGATGGCCACGGGTAACGCCATTGTGTCGGATTGGTGTGTGTGGACGGGTAGAGGTGGAGGGAAGGAGAAAGGAGTTCGGAAAGGTTTGTCGAGGTTGAGGAAGAGGAAGAGGGAGAGGAGAACGACAAGAGTTGATTCTTCACGGGATCACGGCGGTAGTTCTCGATTTGTCGTCGTCGTCGTCGTCGCTGTCGTCGTTTGTCGGTATACCCCCTCTCTCGCGTTTACCCTACCTCCTGACACGACCCCCCAAAAAGCAACAGGGCGGCACACGACACAACCCAGCAGTCCGGGTAATTTGACGTCGATCCCAGCAAAGCGAACTTGGCGGGAACGGAAGACAAAAAGCTAAAGAGCCTCAATTAAGGGACGACTCCAAAAATAAAGAGCGTTCCTTAATCTTGTCGAGTGGGCAGCTGTCTGTGTATTTGTATTGAAGGGCCGGACGGCGGGAGAAAGGAGAAAATGGACGGAGGGTGGGAGTAGTCGGATGAAATTGGCTGGGAGAAGGAGAAATGTTGTTTTGGCGACAACAAAAGAGGATACGAGTCGGTCTGTTTCAAGCGAGACATGTGTCGCTGAATGGGAAAAGCGACGTATCGTATCTTATGAACGAGGTATTCTTCTCACCAGGAGAAGAGTTCGCCCAAGTGTGTCGGAGTGGCCGGGTCAGCCGTTTGGTCACCCAGAAAGCGGGTGAGAAGGCGAGGAAAAGAAATAATGTTCTACAGAAAGAAAAGCGAGTAGGGTTCAGAGGGTTGGGGTTGATTTGTCGGGACGCAACGCTGGAGCTGCACGCTGATTGCTCAATCGAATCCGCTTGCGTTTGTCCGCTTGTTGTTTTTGTCCGGTTCTGTGCGTCCAGACGCAACGGCACCTCCACGAAAACAGGACGAGAGAATGCTTTGTGGGATCGAAGTCGATTGCGCCCGGTTTGTGGACGGTTGCTCTTCGCCTGCGTATTCCGTATTCCGTATTCCGTACTCCGTATTCCGTACTCCGTACTCCGTATACCGTACACCGTACTCTTTGTAGTATGCGAACAAGTACAAATATATTATCCGCGCGTGTGGGGGGACAGGGAGGGCAGATCTCGGTCGCGTTTAAGGTTCAGGTCGACGAAAGGAGGGAAAGGAGGGATGTCGAGGATATGCTGGCTAGCGCGGGGGATTGTCGAGGTCGAGAACGAGGTTGGGCGAGGGTCGAGAGCCAGGGAGGCCGAAGAACAGGCAGGGCTGAATGCGGCGAGGGCGTTTGAGTTATGGCTGAGACAATTGCGTTGCTGGCGAGAAGGAAGGGAACGTTGGCGTTGGTCGAAATGCAAAGGGGCGCAGCGGTCTGCGGTGGGAGAGGAATGGCTAAGCGCCCTGGTCGGCCGCTCAGTAAAGAAGGCAACAGGCACAATGTACGTCGTATGTCGAACTGGTCTCAGAGGGAGAATTGGGTTGAAGAGAGAGACACTGGAGCGACGAGAATGGCGAGAACAAAAGCGAGGTAAGAGGAAGAAGATACATATGAGAAAAATAAAGGAGGGCAAGTGCATTTGGCGGGTTGGTTGCTCCCGAGTTCCCCAGTCCTATTCCAGTATGGCCTGTTGTAGAGGGGAGGAATGAGGAAGGTGTGGGTTGCCTGTGGAAGGCGGGAAGGGGGGAAGGGGGAAAAGAAAATGGGTAAACAATGAAAGAGGGAAAAGAGAGAAAGAGCGATGCGCAAGAATAGCACAAAGGGGACAAAAGGGGAAGGAACGTTGAAACAAACAATCGGAACGAACAAACACGAACAAAAGATCAAGAAAGGGGACGAGCAGCAGAGAGGACAAGGAAACAAAGGAGGGAAACTAGGACAAAAGAGGGAGGGAAACAGCTCAAAGCGAATGAACAGGCGCAACAAGGCAACTGGTTTTGATCAGCGTTCTAATAAAACGAACGTCGAAAAAGAACGCCTGTAGACGAGTATGTGGGATATGTCCCTGGATAGAACCTGCCAAGGAAGGCGCGAGGGGATGGGGATAAGGAAGGTGCGGCAGCGGCGTGTGTGCGCCTACGACGTAATTACAGAAAGAAGAAACGAGGAAACGAGGAAACGAGGGAAGAGACAGGGGCGCTAGAGAGCGGGAGAAACAAACGTCCCAGAGGCAAGGATGGATGTGGGTGACAGGGCTGCCGCTCGCTGCAAGCCACGGCGAGGAAAGTGCGACTGTGACCGCACGTTGGGGACGCTTTGGCCGCAGAAGCGACACAAGGAACAGGGACTTTTGAGCCTGAAAACGAAGTGGTAGGCACTACGCCGGATCGGACATGGTTGCTCAAGGGACCAAGATACCACTTTCCTGGCCAGGCCTGTGTGGGGAACTGGCTGGTGCATATGTGTGCGTCTGGAGTAATAACGAAGGCAAAAAACGGATAGGGGGGCTACTTGGCGTGTTTGACCTGTTCTCTTGGGGGGACGAGAACAGGAAAAGAGCAGGGGCTTGACATCAGGGTCTCGCTTTCCTTATTTGGCGGAAACAACTGTGAATACGAAGCACAAAGTGTCTTACGGTTTACACTTGCACCTGGAGGCAGACAGCTGTCTTAGGGCAGGCGCGATCCTTTCATAAATGCAAGTACGATACGTTCGTACTGTGCTGTTACTTTTCCATGTGCATCCGTCAGATGCCAACGGCTCTCGATCAACAGCCATTATTCAGTGCCTTGCATAGGCTGGGCATTCTCCAGAATAAGACAACGTAATGTGCAACTTGTTCATTGCTCAGCCGTCGGGCCTTCAGCCAGCATTCCTACGAATTCTTTCCTGCGCCTCTTGCCTTCCATTTTCGTGCGGGTTTAACAACCCATACTTTACGTCGTGCATTGCCAACAAGCCAATATTCCTGCACGTCGTTCTTGTCATGGTTTTATTTTTGGCCGAAAACGGCTCTTGTTCCTCCTGTTCTGCACTGCTCCTGTGTCTGCTGGCTACAACGTATCTTACAAACGTGTTGTTGACCGCATGCCCTGCGCCCACCTAGTGTGGACTTGGCAAAGGGCCGCGCCCTTGGATTTCGTGCATCGTGATGGAGCCGACTGGGGGCTACTACGAGTACGAGTGAGTTATTGGCACGGCCTGCAAGCAGGAAGCCGTAGGAAGGACTCAAGACTCGCTGGCCAGCTAGCCAAGGCTGCTTTAGGGGGAAACACGCACAGTGGAGGCAGCCAGCGCATCCCGCATGACGACACAGTCAAGGCAGCAATACGGTGAGGAAGCAAGTGTCTTGTGTTGAGAAAAGACACAGGTCTGATGACGAGAAGATGATTCCAGTGGAAGCGGGATCATCGCGTCCATCCCGTCGATTCCGGTCATCTTTATGTGCTCAGGAAAAGGATGAAAGAGTGAGAGAAAGGAGAAAAACGTGGCTAGTAAAGTGGCTATTAACAAAGTCCTACAAGCTTGCTCTAAGCTCGACGACGGACCAGCTGCTAGTGAGTAGAGAAAAGGAGACACCAACGAGAACGGAAACAAGCTCGACAAGGTTGAAAAGAGGAGGAACCGGACCGAGAATGCGCCAGACTGCAGCCATGAGTTTCGGTCCTTCTCATGGCTGGCTTCTTCGTATTTTTACACTATTTTCCTTCTTCTTCTTTTTCTTTCGCAAAGATATTTATAATTATACAAAATGAGGAAGACGAACAGACAAAATACAGCAAGGAAAAGAACATGCTACTCCACGGGACAATTCCATGTCATGTCCTCCGGTTGTCCCTGGAATGTAGTTGTAGAGCCACTTGTCCGTGACGACCTCACGATGATGCCGAATACCCCACGTCTTTCTTTTTCCCACCTGCTTCCTTCGTCTGCCCCCCCGTGCTTCAACCACCCAATCACTTTAAGGGGAAACAAGGACCCCTGGCCGTCGATCTGCACATCCGAACCAAAAGTCAGAGAACGATGACAATTTGGAGGCAATAATGGACTCGACTATGAACACTTCTTCGCAGCTGAACTAAGAGGATATATGTCGTGCAGGGCCTCCTGGCCACAAACCTCTCACTTTGAGCCTGCCATCCACCATGCACCATTTTCCATTGAGATGCGGTGGCCGCCAGGCACCGCGGGACACACACACAAACATCAATGTACAGAGATAGGATCTGCCCGCCGACGGCACACACGTTGCGCCGTTCTGCTTCCCCATACGGCAGGCCGTTTGCCCCATTTGGTGTCCCCGCCTGTTCCACGTGTCGAATAGACTCGTCGTTCGTCACACCCAGTTCACAAAATGCACTCTTCTGGTGTCTGCTTTTGCATGTGCGCCTGCGCAACACCCAGACTGGCTGCGAGTGATCATGAGTGGTTGTTGATGCACCTTTAAGCGCCTGGTGACCAAAGGGCGTCGTCATAAGCAAGAATAGGACAGGAGCTGCCATCTGCACCAACACCCAGCTCATGCACGATGTATGCACGATCAGTGACGATCACGGACCAAACAGAGCTCAGCACAACATAGCTTCGATAAGATAACGCGTGGTAGCCACAAAGAAAGTGATAAGAGAGAAAAAAAGAAGCAGAGCTTTTCTCTGATGTCAGTGTCCTGACAATGCGATTATCCAAAAGAAATATGCGAAACAAAAAAAAAATAAAAAGAAGAAAAGACGAAAAGACGAAAGAGCCTCCCACCGGGTATCCCCCCTCCCCATGCGACCACAATCGCTTCCGTGACGCTTACAATTATGCTAGACCCTCCCGAGGATATCTTTTGGAAATGCAAATAATAAACGCCCACCCCAAGGACAGTCCGGTCTCACAGACTGACACTGACCCAAAGCATAATGCAGTGACATATGTACAAAACAGAAAAGACAAACATCTTCCTCTCACGTCTAGGACGGCTGCACGACCACGACGACAACAAGCGACGTTACCATCAGCGCAAATGCGACCAGCGACACGACCAGGATGGTGCCGCGGCTTGCAGGGAACTTGCCCTTCAAAATCCACTGCTGGCTCTGGTAGTAGCGGTGATAGCCCAGGAAGAGCACGAGCACGCTGATGCCCAGAAAGGTGGTGCCCAGCGGGCGGCCGACGTGGCGCAACGAGTTAAAACTGCTGTTGTCGTCCTCGGTGGTCGTGTTGAGGCGAAACAGCTGTGTCACGGCAATGCCGATGGAGGCAAACGCCAACGACGTGCGCAGCCACGCCAAAAACGTGCGCTCGAGCGCCAGGTGGTCGCGGGCAACGCTGCCCTTGTTCTCGAGCTCGATCGACTGGAAGCCGGCCCAAAAGTCTTTCCAACGGCCCCGGGGGGTGGTGGCGGGGGTGGCCCCGCCCCCCGTATTCCTGCTCCGTATCGACGCCGTGCGGGATGCCCCTCGTGACGCGCCTCCGCCACCCTGATCTCGATCTCGATTTTGGTCGTTCCCTCCATTTTTTCTTGCCCGCGGTCCGGAACTGGACCGCGACGCGGACGCGGGCGCCGACACCGAGCCGTATGTGCTTGTTGTCGTGGCCGTGCCTGTGCCTGGACCCGTCGCTGCTGTGGTCTGGTAGTTGAGGCGGTTGCTGCCGCGGTTCCCCCTTCGATTGATGCCCGTCGTCTCGTCGGCGCTCTCGCTCTCGTACTGCTCGGCAATGCCAGAAAACGCGCCGGGCGCAGACTGGTTGCGGAGGAGCGGCTCCATGCGGAAAGTGGCGCGTCGGCCGGGGGAGGCGGTGTTGGAGGCGTTGGGTGAGGTCGAGGACGAGGCTGCGGCTGCGTAGCTTTCGGCGCGATTGCGGGCGTTCTAGCACGTTAGCGGATGAGCGGAGGGAAGCGAACGAATCGAGAAGGAAAGAAAGGCGAGCGCAGCAAGGGGGAAAGTACCTCTAGGATCTCATTCAGTCGGTCCTGGGTGGATTGCCGGCGGATGGGCCGCTTGGCGGACAAGCTGCGGTTGAAGAGGCCGGAGGGACTGAAGGAGGCCCTGGACGAGGAGGTGGAGGCGCCGCGTGACGGGCGCGTCGTCGGTGAGGTGGGCGACGCGGGCGACGCGAGTGCACCGGGCGAGGCGATCGACGCTGGCCGCGGTGACGAGGGCAACGAGAAGACAGGTGGGGGGGTCAACGGGAGCTGTGACGAAGACTCTGGAGGGTGGTCAGTGGAGGTCGAGGCTGTGGTCGAGGCTGTGATCGAAGGCTTAGTCGAAGCTTTAGCTGGTTGGGAGGACAAAGTCGGTGGAGGTGGAGGTGAAGAAGCAGAAGCAGAAGCAGAAACAGAAACGAGATGGGGATCGGAGGTAGCAGCAGCGGCCATGGCGGGTCAAGGGCATGAAGTACTCGGTGCTATTATAAAACTCCGTAAATGGCAGCAACAGCCCTGCTCTCCAACACAAGCACGACAGACGTGCAGAAATGGGAGGAGACAAGGAAAAGAAAATGCAAGTAGGTCGTAAAGGTACAAAAAAATTAATAAAAAATAAATGCGAAAACCCCCAAAGAGGAAAGCCCGGGACGGGCGAGGAAGCGAGCAGGGGAGGTAGGCCCCAGCACGCAAGACAAGCGCGGCGCGCGGGGAAGGAAAAAGGAGGGAGCGCTTGGCGAAGCCCACCAGGAAAGAGCGGAAGGGACAGAACAAAGAGCGATCAGGAAAGAGCCAAATGGGACCAGACAAGAAGACGGGGCAAGATGGAAGGAGAAAGAGCGCCACAAAAACACGCAAGAGGGCAGGAGCGATAGAGCCGTACGAGGACGGGCGAATGACGTTGGCCAATTCGTCCCGTCCGAGCCGCGGTACGTTCGTCGAGGGAAGGCGTGACAGAGATAGCGGTTGCAGGGGCGCACACGCCACAGGGCAGGAGCGAATCTGATCGAGGCTCTACTTCCGAATACGTCGTAAAGGGTGTGTGTGTGTCTGCTGCAGAAACACGGAAACACGATAGCAGGGGTGCAGTTGCAGTGCCGGCAGCCTTGCGGTTGGTTGGAAGGGACGGGTGCGAAAGAAAACGACAGGAAGCGGTGCAGAACGGTAGTGTAGTGAAGAGCACGTCAATTCGTAGGCGATGGCGACAGAGGAGCGAGAGAAAAGGACTGGACTGAAAAGCGAGCGCGGGAACCATTATATTAGCGAAATAATAAGAGCTTTAAGCTTGCCAGAAGCTTGCTGCAGCTTTGCGACTCCGAGCACTATCTCTAATAAAGGGCGGGGCAGATCGCTACGGAGCCAGTCAAGGCCTGGCCGGACCAGGCTATCAAGTTCTCTCGTGTGGTAGCCACTCGCGTCATAGCACGCTGCACGTAGACAGGCGCAGCTATGGGACAGTGCGACCTGGTTGGCTGGCGACGCTGTCAAGAAGAGAAGCACGAGACTCGACCACAATGCAGTGCAACACAGACCACACCATACAGGACCTGGTGGTTGAACTCTCCAGGAAAGAGCGTGTAAATGCCATACAAAGTCGGGTTTCGACCATTTTTGTGCTTCTTGGATTGTTCTCATCCCTATTCAGATGTCAGTAGGTTGGAGGGAGGAGCTGAGTTTCCCGAAGACTTCCTCATAACGGAGCAAAAGCAGTCACCACGAAACATGACAGCGAGGAGGAAGGAAAACCCAAGGAAAAAGGAAAAGACAAACTTGAAAAGTGTCGACCGTCCTCGGCCACAATGTCATGCATGTGCCGTGCAGCCTGCAACGCTTCTGTGCGCACCTTGTTGCTAACACTAGCAGCATCACCACCACCAATATAACCATCGGCGGACCCGGACCCCAGCTCCTCGAGTCGCTTCTTCCAGAACCACCAGCGGTTCATGTTCAAACCAGGCCGTCCACCGCTCGCAACATAAAGGGGGCCAGGCGGTGTCGCCCGCAGCTCGGCCTCGTGGACGCGGTTTCCGTGGAACGCGTTGCGGAAGACTTCTCTGCTGCCAAGCAAGATCCACTGGCTGGCGGTCTGCACCTATCCTTCAAAGTACAACAAGAGGCGCTGCATGTCTGTGACTGTGTCTGCTTTGGGAGGCTCCTGTTCGAGCGCTTTCCCGATGCCCATGACGGCAAAGACGGTCCACGTAAGCAGGCCCTTTTCCATGATGCGGGCAGCAAAGGCATTGGGATTGACCCATTCCGACACTTGGTCCCGGTACTGGTACTCGCCTTCGTTTGATTCTTCGTCCTCGGGTTCCGGCTCTGGTTGCTCTTTGTCACAAACGTGTATCCACGACATGTTGTTGTATTGCTTTAAAATGTAAAAGAGGGGAGGAGGAGCTCACCAATCCAGGCTTCCCCAATGAAGGACGACAACATCGGAAGGTCCCGCCAAAGACGTTCTTCTCTACGGCGAAGAAAAAAAAGCCACGTTAGCCATCCAGCAGAAATAGAAAGAAGAGAACAAAAGAAAAAAATTGGTCGCATCAGGCGCACCACGAAGTCGATTTACATTTGTCGGCTGGGCTCACCATCTCGCCGGGCAAAAACCAAAGTTGCATATTATGTACCTTATGTTTTGTACGCGTATTATGAGGACATGAAGCGGTTGGGATTAACTAGGCATATTTGGCGACATGCTCAATCCGAAGGGCAAACAGCACACTTGAGAAGAAAAAAAAATATTTTGACTAATCAAAGATAAATGTAGAAATAAGAGAAAAAGAAAAAGAAAGGAAAGCAAGGATTGATTGTTGAGATTGCGTGGCTCGGAGACTCGACCCTGTCAACACGGTCCAGATGTATGGCGGATTGGGTAAAAGCGGCACAGGAAGATAACTGGGGGAGATCATATTAAGATGGATATTAAGAAAGACTCGAAACTTTGGTATCAATAAGAAGACAAAGATAAACACGGTTTAGGAAACCCGGGTACGGAGCACAGCTGCATGTAAGAGGTAGAATCCAGGAACCGTGCCATTTGCTATGCCCTGCTTATGAGAAGGCGGATCTGCCAACTTACAAACAAAGGTCAATAGACCAAAAGAGCTACGAAATCGTAAATTAAAGACATAATGCTTCTTCCAAGTCAAGACAATTGCTTCACCTCGGTAAACGTGCATTTCGCGATTGCTCCTTCCTTTCTTGCATGCCTTTCGACATGTTAGCAATCCTGGCAGGAACGACTGGGAGCAGGGGCAGCATGGGCCAGGGACACTCCACACAGCCGCGTCAGCTAGCCTAGCGTCGCATTGTTCCGGCGGGTTCAGGGCTGAGGAATGCACACGACAGGTCGAGACCTTTCGGCCTTTGTTCTCGAGGAAGCAATTTGAGCCTCTCGATGCCACATCCCCGACCAACGGCCTTGCACGGCCTGGGCGATTGACAACCGACTGCACGCGGCTGAATACAACCACACAGCGGACCAAGCAGCCCGAATGGCAGATCGAATAGGTGGCCGCACGGCTGCCGATCAATCGGAGGCACCGGTGGCCGAGACGATCCGGCTGCTGTCGCGTGGTCAGTCGGCGAGCGCGCGTGGCGACGACAACGATAACGAGCTCGACGACGACGACTTCGACAGCAATCTGGACAGCGCGGACGGCAACGCGGACGGCGACAGCTACCTCGACGACAGCGGCGGCGACGACGATGACGGCAGCAGCGAGGGCGATCCATTGGACGGCGGCCGCGGCGGTGGTGGCGCTGGTGTCGGCACGACACGCGCACAGCAGAACCTGCATCTCCGCCGCCGCCGCCGCCGCACGGCCGGCCTTCTAGGCATCGTCACCCTTGTCATCCTCACTGTGTTTCTTATGGCCGCCGGCCTCGACTACCGACGCAAGAAGGCCAGCCGGCCCCCGAACGACGGCGGCGACGACAACAATGGCCCGCGCGTCGACTTGGGCTATGCCACCTACGCCGGCACGCATGTAGCGGCCGTCTACCCACCCTCGGACGACGGCGGCGACGCCCACAACTCGAGCGCCACACCCCTCGCCATCAACAAGTTTCTGGGCATGCGCTATGCGGCGCCGCCCGTGGGCGCACGCCGCTGGCAGGCACCGGCACCGCCAGACAATGAGACAGAGGATGTTCAGGCGGCCACGCACTTCCGGCCGATCTGCCTGAGCATGGGTGCGATCCCGATGCCGGGCAACGGCCAGGCCGAGGACTGTCTGTTTGTCAACGTGTGGACGCCAGCGTCGGCCATGGACAATGTTGGCGGCAACGCAAACACAACGGGCCTGCCCGTCTGGGTGTTTATCCAGGGCGGCGGCTACAATTCCAACTCGAATGCAGACATTGACGGCGCCGACGTCGTCGCACGGTCGGGCGGCAACCTCGTGTTTGTCAATTTCAACTACCGGGTGGGCTTGTACGGGTTTCTGGCGCCGCCGGCGACGGACACTGGAGCGGGGACAGACGCCGACGCGCCTGCCAACGCCGGCCTCCTCGACCAGCGTGCCCTCCTCGCCTGGGTCCAGCAGCACATCCACCGCTTCGGGGGCGACCCGCGCCACGTCGTCGTGCACGGCGGCTCGGCCGGCGCTGGGTCCGTCGCCCTGCACACTCTCGCCTACGGCGGCCGCGACGACGGCCTGTTTGTCGGCGCCGTTGCCGAGTCTGTATTTGTGCCGACGCTGCCGACATGCGCCGACGTCGCCTACAAGTTCTGGCGCGCCGTGCACGCCGTGTGCCCGGGCAGCGCAGGCGACGGCGACAACGACAACGACGTGTCGGCCGTCGCCAAGGCTCTCGCCTGCATGCGTACATTGCCCGTCGAACTGCTCCAGCACCGCGCCAATGTTCCCTCGTCGTTTCAGTTTCACAGCAACGCCTCCACAGAAGGCCCCGGCACCGCCGGCTTCTATTGGGGACCTTGTGTAGATGGTGATCTCATCACAGACCGGCCCTCAGTCCTCTTTCGACAAGGCCGTTTCGTGCGCGTGCCCATGCTGTACGGCGTGGCCTCGGACGAGGGCACGCTGCTGGTGGCCAACGCGGAAAGCCGGGACGACGTCGTGCAGTTTATTGTCAGCAACTACCCCGGGCTCGGTCCTCCGGGTGACAATGGGACGGCCACCTCGGTCATCGCCCAGCACTATCCACAGGCGGCCGACGTTCCGCAGCACGCTTCCTGGTTCCCGACGCTGGCCCAGGTGTATGGCGAGCTGACGTTTGTCTGTCCGGCGGTCAACACACTGGACGCCGTGGCCAACGTGACGGCGGGGTCGTCGGCGGCGCTGTCATCGTCGACAGAGCCGTTGTCGCCCGAATCGCCTTCGGCTCCTCGAGCGTCCCCGCCTCCTGCTCTCTTCGCCTACCGCTACGCCATGCAGGACCCCGACATATTGGCGTCCGGCCTCGGCACCGTCCACATGATGGACGTCGCCGCCATCTTTGGGCCCAGCAACGTCGCCTGCTGTCCGCCGGGGAGCTACTTCAGGCCGGACGACGACTCCACTTCCAGAGACGACGACCGCGCCGGCAACCCCGGCCTCGTCCCCGTCATGATGGACTATTACATTTCCTTTGTGCGCAGCCTCGACCCCAACACGTACAAAAGCCCGCACGCCGCGGCCTGGGTGCCGTGGGGCCGCCCTGAAGAGCGCACGGACGCCGACAAGCGGCAGCGGCTGGTCGTCTACACGGGCGGCCACCAAGCAATGGAGACGGTCCCGGCGGACCAGGCGGAGCGGTGCCGCGTCTGGCTCGACCTGGCAGACCTGGTGGAGCAATAAACGTAGTATAGAGCGGGCGTTTGGTTTATGGCTTATAGCGGGTTTTGGGTGCTTTTTGGAGACATATTTGGTATAAATTTGATTACATTTTGGATATAATGTCGGGTACACGTTTGTACAGCCTTGCTTTCACACTCTGCACTTTGGCTACATTGTTGGCTTTGTCTAACCATTGACACTTATTTTACATCGTGCTTGTCACCAAGGCGATGCTCTTCTGGCTCGTCGTCTCACAACATCCACTCCTCCCTTCGATCGATGCCGCAGGGCAGCATCACTGTTCATCGCCACGTAGTATCAACTGCTGGCCTTACGAGCTGGCCCTACCGGCTGGACTGAACGATTCTCGCGGGCAGGTCTCACGGAAGGGGCTCGGATCTGCGTGCCTGGTCGTCGGTCACGTGTCTGTCGATGGAATCTGGAATCGACCCCTCCGGTCACTGCCCTCCACGATGTGCTCACCCAACCCCTCTCTGTCCAGTACTTTCAGCTTGCATGGCCACCGGCATGTCTCACGGGGACACGGGGATTTGCACCGATTTGTGCGGAGGCCCCAAGGGAGATGGATTTACAATGGACAACGGTCGACTGACGAATCGGATGCCTCCATACAAAGACCAAACAAACAGACCAGAGACAGAGGCAAAGACATTCAGCTTCAGGTTGGACCTTTTGTCTTTCCTTTCGAGCCTTTCCCACCGGCTTTTGCGTTTTCTGTGTTCCATCGCAGCGATCGCCGTGCCTGTTAAGCCCATCGCGCCCGCAAGGGAGACACACAACACAACAAACAGCGGAGGATGCCGTCATGAGGGACAACAGACGACCCAAGAGACTTACGATGACTGCAGCAAGCAAGGGCATGGAGGCATGGAGGCATCAAGGCATGCAGCAGCGGCAGGTGGCGAAGCGAGCGGCACAGGGCGATCCTAGAACCATTGCAAGGACTATCGCGAACCATCGCGAACCATCGCGGGAGGGGTTTGCTACGGCGAAAATCGATGCAAGGGCCAGAAGAATGGTTCCTTCGACCCCAACCCACCACCCACGAACGTACTTGCACTTGCAGTCGGCGACCATCGTGGCCATCCATGCCATGCATGGCGTACAACTATGGATTGCGGCCGTCTGGGCTGCAAGTACGGCACCGTCGCGCGTACATCCCCGGCATGCATGCCCTTTGGATGTTGCGGCAGACCTTTCTCTAGATGCAGGGAGATGTTAGCACGTTGTCCAAGAGAAGAAGGGAGGAGGGGGGGAAGAAAGAAACAAATGCCGCCATTCGTCGACTCGTTCGGCATGGGAATGCGTGGTGCGTGGCGTTTTGCGAAAAGGCCGACTCAGTGGTCAAAGACTCGAAACGCACAAACTCAAAAAGAACAGAGACCGGCATGCGCGAGGCAAGGGAGCCCAAGTTCAGGCTACGAGTGAAAAGACCAACGACTCTGACCACCCATTGGAGAGGTCAGCGATTCGCAATCCGAGACACACGACTCAGATCACGGGCGCGGGCAGGGAGAGAAACGGCGGGCGGGCGAAGCGAAGCGAAGCGAGGGCGGCGAGGGCTGGCGGAGACGGCGGAGACAGACGGCGGCGAAGGGCGGAGGGGGGTGGACGGAAGAGAAGCCAAAGAAAGAAAAGAGACAGAACGACAGGTGAGACATGCAGCTGGCATTGGCGCTGCAGCCCGCCCGCTCAGACGACGCCAAAAAAAACACAAAAATCCAGACCACGCAGGACCGACCTGACGGTTTGGATGCAAGGGATGAAAAAAAGGCGAAAAAGACGACAAGACGCACAAAGAGCGTGACAAAACGCCAAACAAGGCCAAAGAGTAAACAAACGGATCCGCCAGAAGCGGGGCAGCGGAGACACTCTAACAGCAACGAGGGAGGGGCGTCAAGACTGAAGTGTCGAGATGGACGATACGCGATGCGATGCACGACGATAGATGGGAAAGCGGACTGAACGACAAAAAATCGACAATGGTGGCTGCTGTCTGAAACAAGACCAACCTGCGATGCAAGACAACCTTGGCCTGTCAACTTTCAACTAGCATTCGTATTTTGCCCTCTTTCTTTCGGTTCCCTCTATCGCGCCAAACACACCGAGACACGATCTTCACTGCATCCCTCGCGCTGGTGCTGTTTTGTTTGCAGTCGAGGCAACCCGTTGCATCTTGTTTCTATTTTTCTTTGTTTCCATCGTCCCATCCATCCTGCCATCCCACCGTCATGTCTGCTGGCTCTACTTGTATCGTCTGCTTGTCTCGGACCGCTGCATCCTCCCTTGTGGCGCCAACGCCTGTCAAGAACGGCTTTCTCCCATCTTCGCTGTCTCATGCCTCTCTTCTCTTACACCCCCCTCCTCTTTTTACAAGTACACTGCCTGTCTGTCGCCGCCCCGGCCGATCCTTCCCGAGAACCCACGACCGGTCTGGAGCCGGCGGACCCTTGTGGTCTGCAGTTGTTATCTGCGATTGTTGTCCTTGGTTGGTCCAACGGGAGGCGTTTGCACACGTGTGTGAGACAAAACAAAACGCGGGTGCAAGATAGGTCAGGACGAGAAGGGTGGCAGAGGCGACAGAAGACAGCACAAAAAACCCGTGGGGTCAATATAACAGGGAACGTGCAAGACATGACGAGGAAAAGAAAAGCAAAGACAGCAAGAGCAAAACAAAACAAAACAAACAGACCAGACTAATTCGAGGCATATGGGGCTGTGGCCGTGTCTGTCAACTCACTTGAAGGCAAGTCAAGGAAAACACAATCAAACAAGACTTGACGCGCATCATACGAAACAGACGATGCCGGCTTCACAATACCTTTGTGTTGTTTAACCAGAGGTGCTGGTTGCGTCATCAATGTGATGATATCGCCAGCAACACGACCACAGTATCATGATGGCTACCCTCACTTGTTCACCTTGCTACTACCTCCTTTGATCGACAGTGGACATATCTTTCATGCTTTCTCAGTTCTCTCACGCAATTATAGCCAAAGGATGTAGCCATTCAAGTGACAACATCGCCAATATGCCGAATAAGTGTCCTCCATGATCTGTCCTTTACATTCTTCTCGCTTCTTTGATATCGAAACAAACACGCCCCTCCATTACGAACGTTGTCCATTGTGAGAGGCACAACTATTGGCTTTTTCTATCCCTCTTCTTTCCTTTCGTCCCGAGCTACACCGGCCCAAGTGGCACTTTAGAGTTTCCTGGGACATTTCCCAAACAAGGAGATGAGATGTGCGGGTTGGGAGAGACAGAAATAGCAATGAAACATAAAACATAAGACACAAGACACAAAGTGAACGCACAAGTAAGGAAATTCAAAGACACAACGAAAGACACAACGATGGAATAACGGACATCGTATCCATCTACGCGTGAGAGACGCATCGACTTCACTCTCATTCCGTCTATCAGGGTCCACGGGCATCAGGGTCTGCGACAGATCGCAGGTGCGTTATCGCGGTCCATGAGTTTTGTCTCGTTTTTAATATTGTCTCCTGTTCCGCTGTCTTGTCTTATTGTCCACACTCTCTTCCGTCATTTTTCGTGTTCCTGTAGCGGCCTGACGAGCATCTTCCTTTGGGGTAGGATGGCAAGATGGCAAGATGGCAAGATGGCAGTATTGCGAGCGGCGCCGGTATCACACCCGGGGCCATCTGCCTCCATCGACCATCTGAAAGAATAGATCGTCGTACGATGCTTGCATGCCATCCAGTACACAAAGATGCAACACACATCGTGCATGTCGACATCGGGTCTTGACATCTATCCTGCTCATCACGGAGGACATGCTCCGGTTCAACAAAGAAGAAGAGAGAGAATGCATCTGCCGACTGCGAAAGATAACCGAAGACCAAAAGATTAAAAGATCAACAGCCTCAAGAGATCGTCACTCTTGTCGTCTCCGTGGTCTGGTCTGGGCGCTCGATATCCCCACAGCCCGGAAAGACATATCCATTGTCAAGCAACGAAGCCACCACCGTTGACCCAATGTATCTTACTTGTACGAGCACGATGCCGTCCTTGCATGTGCCTGCAACAACTTGCATTGGCACCCGGATCGTTCGAAATACGGAGAGCGATGCTCCGTCTGTCTCTCTTTCTTGTCCGTCAGCCGCCGATCGCGATCCGCCGGGGGAAGGCCTGCTACTGGGTGTTGTGGATAGTCGAGGGTCGCAGAGAGGCCTAAGAGAGGGTGTCTTGATATCCTCCGAGACGAGACAGACAAAGAGGCGAAAGAGGGCAACAAAAAGGAAGCAACAAAAAGAAAGAAAGCGTGGACCGAAAAGACCAGGGTTCACAATAGCTCGAACGGCTTTTCCGTTATCAATGACGGTCGAAATTTGGCATGCAGAAACATGCAAGGGAACAACCGTTCCGACTGCCGTTTTTACCCTCTTTTTACCCTCAATTCTCTTATTCCCCGGGCTGGTCGTAACGGCTTGCAACAGCGCAACAGCCGGCCAGGCCCTTCCATCCTTCGCGTTGGCGCTCTCTTTGCACATCTCTTTTGTTGCACATCCCTTCCTCTTTGACACTCGCCTGGTTTTTTGGTGTTTTTTGAGTCCCTTCCAGTGTCCAATTTGTCACAGATCGACAAGGCGAAAGCCCACTGAAATCCAACGCCGCCCCGACGGACAAGACCAAGACGTCCCAAGACATCCCAAGAACATACAGACTGAGACATTGACCCACGGCCCGCTACCCCCATGGCGGATGACGGGGCAGGATGTCCCTTCCTGTCCTCGCAGTCGTCTATCTCGTCCTATCAAGGCAACACGGATCATCGTTCCTCTCGATGCAGTAGTGTGTGCACTACGAACAGCTTGCATATGCCTCTCTTTTCTCTCGTTCTTTCCTTCCCTCTTTTGCCACATGCTGTCTGGATGCTGTTTGGATGGAATACGTTGACGTACTTGTACATGCACAACGCTACTGCACACTATGACGGGCGAACGTCTGTCTCGTCTGTCTCGTCTGTCTCGTGTCTGCGTCAGTGTCGCCCTGTCGCCCTGTCGCCATGTCTGCCGTCTTGACCACCTGCAGTAGTCTCCTGGCGAGATACGAGTCAAACATGGGCAGAGGAGACCAGAACGACACGAGACGCAGCAGGCCTGAACCCAGTCTGCACTTGAGGTTTGTGCACTGCAAGTGCACGTGCCCGCCGTCTTGCCCACCAGCAGGGACAGGCCCTGGAGCTTCCTCATCGCTGAATGTGGCGTGGTTGGTGGAGCTTGGGTCGGTCTGCGCTCTCCCCCAGACCTGCAAACGAGCGGAGTATTTCTCATTGGCACAAGGAGAATCATGTCCCCCAGGCAGGACAGACAGACGGACAGACACTGGAAATAACGCCTCTACGCCTACCAACATGTGGTCCGAGCTGCTGTCGTTGTTCATCTTGGTCTGTGTTGGGCAATCCTTTCGTGGAGACGGGTGAGGGACAGCCTGGGGACAAAGAAAGAAACATGATCTCGACAGGAAAACGGCATCCAATATTCCAAACTCCTTCGCATGGCGATGCGCAGCGCAACGCCGCATCATTAGTGCCTTGGAGGCGTCGTCCCCAAGTTTGTCCCCAGTTTGTCCCCAGTTTGCCTCCAGTCGCAAGTTCCTGAGAGTAAGCTCTTTTCGTCTTGGTGTTGAAACCAGACAACACGCCCCCCCAACGCTCGGGTCAATTTTTGGTCTTTTCGACCAGTCCTTGCGTTCTTTTCCAGTCCTATTCCAGTCTTTTCTCGTCGGTTCGGTTCTTTCCTTGTTCTCACCATTTTGAATCATTCTCTTTTCATCGTCTATTACGCGGTCTGTACAGGGACTATCCTGTCCCCCGAGTCAGGATAGTCTGTCCAGGGGAACCAGGGGAACCAGGAAAACACTTTGGAAGTCGTCTTCCCCCAGGTTTTCCAGTCGATGGCGTTCGTGGCTATTCCCTTTTCCGTTTTCTGGGGTGTTTTCTTTTTCCCTCTTCCTCCTTCTCGTTGCTGTTCCTCCTCCATGATCCATCCGAACTTCTTTAGAATCGCTCCCCGCGATTTCTGGGAGCCCCATAAAGAGGGAGCGGACCACGATGGACACGAGGAAAAATTAGCAAAAATAGCAGGAAAATAAATGGTCGAGAGACAAAAGACTGCGAATCCGGGACCGAGCGAGTGCCTTCCCCGTCTCTCGTCTCTCGTCCTCGTCCTAGCCTCCAGACGAACTTGCGCACGATATTACTCTACCCCAGTCTGCCAGTGTCTTCATCCAGTTGGTGGCCGTCCCCCCGAGCCCGGTTGTCCCCCAGGCTCCATCTCAAGTGTTCCCCATAGTTTCCCCAGTTTTTCAACTATTTGAATTTTTCACCACCTCCTCTCGTATCCTCTCACTCCCCGGGCTCTCCACGGAGCATACGGCGTCTCTCCCGGTGTATTTTTCTGCGGAGCGTTGCAGTTTACTCTCTGTCGTCTCTCTATTCCCTCTCATTCACTCGCCCTCTCGGCCTAATTCGGGACTATTTCCCCAGCTTTTTTTTAAGCGTCGTCTCCTCTATTTTTCTGTTTTTTTTTTTTTGTTCTCCTCCTCTCGGGTCGGTCCAGGAACGTTCGACAGGGGGGGAATCACAAGCCAAAGGGCATACGACAACCCCGACAACACCAACGATAAGAAACAGAGGTGACGAAGCCCTCTCCTTCGAAAGTCACAATTATCCAGGGTAGCGTCGTTTTTGAGCACCATCTTTTTTGAAAAGATTTTCACTTCCCCTCTTCCCCCCGTCTCCTCGTCTCCTCTTCTCCCCTTCTGCGTCTGTCGTCTCTTTTGCCTTTGTGGGGATGCGGCGCGGAATGCTGCCCGTCGGGACAAGTGATTCTCGCGAGAAAGAGGGCGAGGAAAGGCTACTCGTGGAAAAGAAAAGGTACTCGTAGACCGTGCGACGTAGACCGTTGAGCATACGACTACGCCATGGGAGACGATACCACCCACCCTGGGCGGACGCGGCCCGGTGGAGGAGGTGGAGGAGGTGGAGGAGATGGAGGATGTCGGGGAACAGAACAAAGGACGTGAAAAGTACGGAGTACTTGCATGTGCTCGTATGCTTTTGTTAAAGATTTTCAAGAATCATGATGATACGCGTTTACGTCCCCTCTTCTGGATAATATCGCATCTAACTGTGCTATCACCATATTTCGCCGTGATGCCGTCCTGCCGGATGTGTGTCAAGTGAAGAGGGGTAGGGACATTCTGAAGAGAAGAATGACAGGTTGGACATGTGGTGATCATCTTTGACACCGCCTGAAGCTTTTTTTCCCTGTTTTTTTACTCTCTTATTTTTGGTGCTTTTTTCGAACAGTTCTTCTTTTCCACGTACCCTTTTTTTTTTCTCTGTACGGAGTAGAACGGTAGAGTGCACAAGCCTCTTTTCGCGTCTTCCTCTTGCGCACGTACATAGCACTGACGTGCATATTTTGTTAAGGTTGGGAGAGAAGAGGCTGCCGGACGGCAACTTATATTACGCGCAAAAAGGGCGTGCGCAGATGTGGTTAACAAATAAAGAGTTGATAAGACAAGTTGAGACTGAAGAAAATAATAAAAAGAGATACAACAAAAGTAAAATGAAATACTTGCAGCTGGATGCAGGGTGTAGCAAGAGTTTTTGGTCACTTTCTCCTTCTTTTTTTTATTCTTATTTTGTTTCTTAAGTTTCTATTTTTTAACCAAAAAAAACGATAAAAAACACAACATGTGGTGAAAGTGAGGCTTTCCAACCAATACACTCCCTAGAACGTACATATCAATATTCTTTTCTTGAGATGCGTGGTTTCTTTTCTTTCTTTCTTTTCAAAGTGTATCTGGTCCACGCAATGCGCCTTTTTCTTCTTCTTCTTCTTCTTGCTCTCGTCACAGCTTGTTTTCAACGTGCTTCCTAGTTTCTTTTTCCCATGCATGCACTCTGTCGGATGTTTCGGGTTGTGGCTACTCTTTTGCTCTTTTCTTTTCTTTCCCTCACACTCTTCTTCTTTCTCTTTCTTTCTTTTGCTCACCAACCTCTTTTCCCCCTCCGCAGACCGGCTGCAGGCACAAGGGGTTTGTGGCTTTCTTGGGCAGATTTCTGAGCACCTTTGCGACTTTGCACCTGTGATAGTGATTGTGATAGTATAGTGATACGGTGATATGATAGTAGGAGGTGGGTGACAAGAGCGTGTGAAAGAGAGAGCTGGTTGTGCGTTCATGATTGTGATAATGGTCACTTACAGCGCTTACAACCCACTTTTCCCCTGCCAGTACCTTCCCAAACGAGCGTGGCTTCAGTGGCAGAGCGGTGAAAACGCGTGCTGTAAAGTCGTGCTGCAACGTCCCTCGCACCCTCCAACAACATGCATACCAACGTGCATCTTCTCGAAGCACACGCAACTCCAAAACTCCACCGGAGCGTGCATATGCAAGGGACACGGCCATGCAGCCATGCAGCCATGCATCCATGCAGCTGGTGGACGCGACGAGAGGGGCAAGGAACATCGCGAGGACTCCGCGGTGTTGGGTTTTTGCGGGCACACAATTTTCCTCTTCTTTTTTTTTTTTTCATTTATTTATTTTCATTAACAGGGTCGGCAAGACGTGCGCACGACGAGAGGCTGGGACTGGATCCGTCGGTGGGCTGGTGGGAACGGGCTGCAGGGAAGGCTGTGAAGATTTTTTTCTCTTTTCTTTCTGCGGAAGAAGGACGTATTACGTGCAAAACGCAACAAAAAAGACAAGAGAAAAGAAAGGGGTTTTTTTTTTAAAAAAAAAAGAAAGTAAAACGATGCCACACGGCAAGGAACGTAAATCATGACACACGGACGCGGGATCGAGTGACAGGAACCAGAACATTAATGTCTTCGGTAAAGGACGTGATGCGCCAGCACGGGCGGTGATGCTCACTCTCGTTCTCCGGTACCGTGAGCCGTGCGGGCTGCGCCATTTCTGGTCCATGGAACGGCAGCCAGTCAGTTGAAGTTGCGCGGCTGGCGAACAGTCTACAGCCTACAAAGCTGGGACGCGGCAGAGACCGGTGAAACTTTTGTTGTCATGCGTTTACCATCGACATCGACGTCGGCCGTGCCGCCCAGCAGTGTCATTCTTGTCGGCGCTCGGGGCGAACATACGACGAACAGACGTACGATGTAATACGATGCTGGAGAGATAAGAATGCGGTCTACAAACTATGGGTCTCGAGTCTAGCGGTCCAGAGCTGTCAAAGATATGGGGCCGTTCTCTCGAGGCTTGTCTCCTCTCTCTTTTTCAACTCGGTAGTAGAAAAAACAGTAGAAAAAGCTGCGCAAGAGACGAAGGTGCAGGAGTGGTGCAGTTGAAAATATATGAAGAAAAACGCCGTTGTAACTCTGTAATACCCCATAGCCTAGTTTTAGGGAAGGCTAGCATTAAAAAAGGGAAAAAAAAAGAAAATCAAAAGAAGGAAAAGTAAAAATAAAAGACGTGCTCAAAGATAACGCAACCGGGTTGGCAACTCGCGCAAGTCTAGCCTCTTTTCTCGTCAACTTCAATTTGCCCTTTTTCGACCTCTTTTCCTCGTCTTTTTCTTCCTATTCTTCTTCTTCCACCTTAGCCATCCGTCGATTCATATAACCATCTCCGTTGTGGTGCCTCGTAGCTCGTTTCCCAAACAGTCGACAACTCCGGGGGGCCACTTTGGATTGTCGTCGTTTCGTTGTCTCTTTTCTTTTTCTCGCCTCTCTTTTCTGCGTTCACCCCCTCTGCTTGACTTTAGAACTCCTCCCATAATGCTCGGCTCCTGGCCAATTTGAGCCTTCCGAGTCTCGGCACTTCCGAGTCTCGGCACCCTCACCGTCGGTGTCCATCCTCCATGGCGCCTTCTTTTTCCTTCTCTTCCATTTTCTGCCTTGCCTTGCTTCCTCTCTTCCTTCTCTTACGACATTCATACGTATTTTGGCCTCTTCCTCTCCGAGGCCCTTGTTTCGTCTGAAGTTTCTTCCCCTCTTCCTCTCTGTCTTGGCTCTTCTTGCAAGGCCCCCTCGTTCCTGGGAATGCAACCCTATGTCCTCCTTGGTGGTGGGTTCTCAACTGTTTTTAAACTCTTCTCACCAAAATTCTCAAACACAAGACGCACGCCCCCCTCCCCATGCTCTCCGAGGAAGACACGTTTTTGGTTATTGGTTTCTGGCTTCTGTTTCCTTTGTGCATGCATGAAAAACGGCCGTGGCTGAGCGGTCCTGTCCTGTCTGCATCTCTCTTGCGTCCCCTGCCATATTCCCTGTCAACAAGATGCCCTCTTTATGATATGCCTGGGCTGGTGCTTTTTCTGTGCTTGTGCTTGGCCTGTCGGCGGTTCCCATTGTCTCTGGTCTAGTGGTTTCTCTCTCCGACGATCCCTTGGTCTTGGTCCTGGTCCCTCTGATCCCTCCGAGATGCGTCCTCGCCGTTTATGCGTTGATCGTGGACCAAGGACGCCGAGCTTGCTCGTTGCGCATCCGGTTTCCTCTCTTGGACATTGCTGTCGGCGTTTCATAGGAGCACCACGACAGGCGATGATGCCATCGTTTAGGGCGCAGCACTGTCCTTGTCGTGCCTATCTCCCAGGCCAAATGCGCCGACGATCGGTGTCTTTTCCGTTGCTCGCCTCATGCTTGTTGTCTTCTTGGTTGATCGCCCTAATAATCCTCCATATCGTCCGCCCGTTCACTCCTCTGGGCTTTGTCCATGCGTCCGCTGCCTGTCCATCTATGGTTGCAACTCCTTTTCTATTTTGGGCCTCGCTCCCTCGCTCTCGCTCGCAGACTCGGCGGCGCATCTGGCGGACGTGTTTTAGTGCAGTCTAGGGGAACTTTGAGCACGTTTGGGACGGCTGTTTGGCGTTTTTTTCGGCTGTCTTGGGGCCGGGCCAGGCCAGTTTACGCCAGTTTTACAGGCCGTCTTACGGCACTTTAGCGGGCTGTGATCTGCGTGGCTCACTAGAGAGCGCTAAAAGAGGTCCCCGCTGTAAGTTGCCCCGGAGCAGCCAGCTCCCGGGTGGCAAAGAACAGCAGAAACAGCACTAAACAGCACTAGACAGCGCTGTAATTGCTTCGTAGTTCGTTTCAGCAGTGGTGCGCAGTGGTGAACAGTGATGCACAGTGGTCCGCACTGGTCCGCACTGGCCTGCACTGGCCTGTTTGACAAGCAAATAGCGCCCGCAAGTGTCGTCAAGTGTTGTCAACTTCTGTTGTGTGTATGTCGTAATTTCGAGGTTCAGTGGGCTTGGTGACGTCTCTGCGCGAGACCGCCCAGCAACACCCGGGCTCTTTCTATCCATGTTCTTCTTTCTTCTCGCTACCAGGGCGTCGTTTCGGCGAGGTAAAGATAGAAAGAGACGGAAGGAGACGCCCAAGAGGCGCCGCCACAAGCATCTTGGACAACGAGGCGATTGGAGGGCACGGGTAGAACAGACACCGACAAAGGGCGGCCTTGGTCGTTTGTAAGGGTTTTTCTTTTCATTCTCTCTTTTTCGTTCAGCGTGTCTTTTTGGAGTTGTGTTCTTTCTTTTCTTGCATCGTCCAGTTGCCAGCTCTCTGGTCCCGAATGCCTCGATTTTCTCGCATCTCGATTTCTTATCCCACCAATCTATTCCCTTTTATTCCCTCTCTACCGTAGTACGTCTGTCACCTCATTTTTGTTCCCGGTAGCCGGGCTCGTTCCTGGTTCCTGGTTCCCGGGAATGGGGCTGGCAGGGTTGAATTGGGTTGAATTGGCGTTGAGAGAAAAGTTCCGTCTTACTTGCAGCTTGCACGTTGTTCTTTATCTTTCTCATCTTCTGATTTTGACTTCTTCCTCTTCTCCCGTTCTCCATATTAATTACTCCCCAAACTTACTACTGAGTATGCCCTATTGCTCGTGCTCCGTAGTTCTGCCCGTAAATTCTCGTCCGCTGGAAGCTGTTATCTATTCTTCCTACGAGTAGTTATCAGTCCGCAATCAACGCAATCAACGGCCTCGCCGTCGACAAAGTGGGACGGGGACCGGCTATCACGCACAGCGCGGCTGTCTGCAATCTGTAAATTACTCAAAAGGCTACTAGTACCTTACCATTGCAACCGTAACCCGCAACCCGCAACCCGCAACCCTCAATGTCTCGTCAACTCCGGCAGACTACGGCATTTGCCAAAGGCTTGCCTTTTAGTTTTGCCCGCAACCCTTCTTTGACCCTTCTTTGGCCCTTCTCTCTTGCACTATGATGGCCATTATCTCTCAAGCGTGGGGTTGCTTCTTTCTTTTCCTTCCCTCTGTTTCCTCAACAAGTGGAATAAATTCCGCAGCCTGGACGAGACCACCCAATCGCCATTTCCCCTCAGGAACGATGCAACCCTACGGCAATAGCCGATTCCCTCTACTATCAGTTGTGCCTGGTGCCTGAGAGAACTGAACCTGCCTGGCGTGCCTGGGATTCCAGAGATAGTGGGCGCGGGGGGCTTCCTTCAGAGCGTGGGAGAACCAAAGTGGGAGACCAGAGTGGGCGCGTGGGCGCGGGCTGGACTGGCGGCGGGCGAGATAACGGGCGAGTTATCGTGCGCCATCTGCCCATGCCTTGGATCTTCTGCCTGCGATTTCTCTTATTCTCTTCTTTTGTCACCGAATGGGCCACCGATATGTTTTCTGGGTTTCCTCTGCAACGGGTTTTGCCACATCTTTGAATATCACAACGTAATTCAGTGGGGGTTTCTTCAGGAACCCCCAAGGATCTTGAAGAAGAAGACATCCCGACAAACTTTCTTTTTGCCAGTGTCACTGTCGTTTTCGGGGTTTCTTTGTTGCTCACTCTCTCACACGCTCACTGTCTCAACAACGTGGGCGGAGCAGTGGTGGTGACGGCAGTTGCACCCCCACTGCCATCACCTCTTTTCTCTCCTCGTCTTTCCTTGTGGCAATGATGCCCTCTCTCGTGCATGGGGGCGTGCATCTGCCCGTGTCGACAAACAACGACGATCTGTCGTGATGCTGTTCTCCGCGGCAGTTTCACTTTCTCTTTGCAGTCTCCTGCCTCGGCCATCCCGGTCGGTGTGTGTCCATTAGTCCATCAGTTTATCACTCCATCAGTCCATCAACGGCCCCATCACGGGCCCCATCGTCGTTTGTTTGCCTCTTACTTTCTGCTGCTGTTGTTATCTCGAGGAATAGAAAACAACTTTCCCTATTCTGTCCCATTTTGCGCCGCCGGGCAATGCGTCCAGATGTCTTTCGTCTCTCCTCCTCCACACACACTTTTACCCCCCAACTAGTGGCTAAAGGGGAAATAAGAAAGGGAAAATCTCCTAGCCCAGACAACCTCCGCCGACTCATGTCGCTAAAACAGGCGATGTGAATAAAACTGCTCTTCTCGTCCTTCGAGAAGGTCCATGGAAGGACACCGGTGGACGCCGACGAGAGGTCAATGAGCGGATGGGCGGTCTTCTGCCCTCCTTCTCAAAAAAAAAAAAAAAAAAAAAAAAAAAAAAAAAAAAAAAAAAAAGCTATTCCCTCCTCGCCGTGCCTCTTGTCCCTTTTCTCTCGCCTGCATAACACGCTATCGTTAGTTCTTTAAGGCTGTCGCCGACCTTCTTTCGTCGTCCATGCACCTTGGCTGAGAATCCAGCTGCGTCTAACGCGATCGTGAAACAGGCGTGGCCATCGATGAACGGGTGAGACGAGCGGCGACGAACAAAGAACAGAGTCCACCAAAGCCCACCCTCATATGAGCTGAACGAGCTGCAGATCGGCGGACAGGACATGGTTCTCTGGAGACAACAGGGACCACCTAACGAGCACGACTCCATAACACGATTTTGGATCCAATTTTGGAGGGTGGACATGGCGGACTTGGTGGACATGTAGAAATGATTTGAGTTGCCAATCCTCGCCCATCCACGAGTCCACCTTTCCCGTTTGACTTAGTTTCTTTCTTTTCCTCGATCAACTCTGCTAAAGAAAACACAACAAGATCGAAATGCCCGAATAAAACAGGGAATAACGAACGGAGCGTCAGTCGTGCACGCCAAGACAGGACGCCAACGAGGCCCAGGAACAGGCCCAGAAGAGGACCTGCGCAGAGGCTGCGCAGAGGCTACCCAGAGACTATGCAGGGGAAGAATGTTCAGTCAGAACTGACAGAGATCAAAAAGATATGGCTCCCAGAAGCCAAGGAGCGCACTAAAACACAAACACAACTTGTCAGGACAGGGCCACGAGCGCTAGAAGGACGCTAAAAGGCTCTCTGCATCTGGCCTAAATGAACAGAGGCAAGGACCAGCCGACGAGGCACGAATCAGACCAAGAGGACGAGAGAGACAGGCAAAGGCTTGCGACGGCCAGTTCTCGCAAGAGGAAAGGCGTCTTCACCACGAGAAAAAATAGTCCCAAACAGCCCCAAAAACCATGCTAGGAAACATGGGCTTTGCCTTCCCCGGCGAACAGACCTTCCTCAGAGGCAATGGGCAAATTGGGGAATCGTGCATGGACTTCTTGGTGTTGGTCTTTGTTTACCAAGTGGGCATCTTCATCGTCAACTTTTCTCTTTGCTTGCTATCCACGATTCATCTACCCATAAACTCACCCCTCCCCAATGGGTCTCGTTCTCCGTCGCCACAGTCGTGCAGCTTGTCCCTTTTGGACATATTGCTTTTCAGCTCGCTATGCATCTTGGTCCATGCTTTTCTTCCTGCATCAAACATATCTTGACATCCTGTCCAATGACTGTGCTAAAGCTGCCTGCCGCCCCCGATCACATTTGGGTCCATGCCCTCCTGCATGTCTGTTCGGCCACGTTCCTCTCGCATGTCCTGCCAGGCTTGTCAAAGTCTATTGAATCCTTCTCCTCTCTTCCCCGTTCCGCATCCGTTCACGTCCGTTCTCCCATCTCCGTGCACCAACTAGATCGCGATAAAGAGGGTTTCCGAGATTGGGAGGCGAAAAAAATTAGACGAGAAGAAGTAAACGAAGGGAAAGACGATTAAAGCGATGGCTTTAACGTCGCTTCTTCTGTCTGCTTAGTTTCGCTTGTTTTCGCACTAGTTGTATGGAAGACAGCTAAGTGTTGAAACTTTCCTTCGATTTTTTGTCTCAGTTGCTCTTGCCTGTTGTGAACGGCCGACACCGAAATGGCCAAAAAGGTCCTAAACTGTAGCGGAGCGGGAGCGTCCCGCCGCCCGCTCCCTTCTTTCCCTTCCTTCCCTTCCATCTCCCATCCTCTTCATTTCTACCCCTGCCACCCGTTCATTCCATTCAATAGTCCACTCATTCAAAATGACTCCATCAAAAGGAAAGGCGCAACTTCTGGAAATAACAGAGTTTTCGCACATTGTCGAACTTCGCAAATGTCGAATTTACTATTTTATTATGAAATTCCTTCGTTTTGTCGTCATCAATTTCCAGCGAATCTTCCGTGCTTTCCGTCCAACCTCGTATTATGGGGCCTGGCCAAGCTCACCAAGGTAGCCAGACACAGAAATGCGTCGTAGAGAAGAGAATGCTGCAAAATGCGGGTTCTTCTCACCAACACGTGCTTGGGGCCTTTCACGTCGCAATCGCAAACTTACGTAAAGAAAAGAGAGGCGAAAGAGAAAAGGCCCACCAGACGCCAAAATGCCCCATACTCCCTCGACTCCGTACTCCGTACGAGGAGAGAAAATAGACAAGTGAGATCCGACGACGAAACAGTGGGGACTCTCTTTCACTGTCCTGTCCATACCCAGGGCCACGGGCAGGCGTGTGCTCCATACGAAGTATTTTGTGGCGTCTTCATTTTGGCCTTTTGTATTTTGCCATTCTCAGAATGCGCAAAGCGCAAAGATGAGCACGACTGTCCATGGACAGCGCAATATGAATTCCATTAAACACACTCTGCCACTCTCGCTTCTTCTTCTTCTCACACCCTCCCTCTCACACTCCTTCCTCATTTGCATCTGCCGGCCCCCAATGCTGTGGCTCTGGGTGGTTTCTTTACTAGTGGGACTGTCTCGTTTCCGTCCGCTCGGTCAAACAAAAAGAAACTGTTCGAGTGATGGTTTTACACTCGTTTACATGTTTCCTTTGTCGTTTTTCTTCTGCAATTGCATCGTTTCTTCGCCTTCATGTCCGTTCACACACACTCTTCAGCTTGTGTTTGAGACCCACGTGGTGAGATCTTTGCCGCTTTGGTCGTCAACGCTCCAGTCTCTCCAGTCTCTTGTCCTCTCCGTCGTTTCTTGTCTCCATCGTACCCGTCGTCTTTTAAAAAACTACGGGCGCCTTTTCTTTCCCTTTTCGTCATAACCCGTTCTCCGCAGATTTCCTCTCTCTCTCTCTTTGATGGGCTCTTTCACTCTCTCCTCCGAGGCCCCTGTTTCGGTGAAATTCCCGGCGGCCTTCTCCGCATTTTCTTAGTTTCCTGTTCCTGGCTTGTTGGGCTAGCAGGGGACAGGATTTCAGGACACAGAGACGCAAAGGAAGAGAAGAAAAGAGGGTCCTGTGTTCGACGTAGTAGCGTCTCGTCTCGAGAAAGACGCTACTTCATCTCGTCGTAAAATTGGGGGAGACTGAAGAGATACGGAGCAATGCTCTCCAGATAAACCCTTTCTGGCCGAGACGTTTCGTCTTTGTGTACGGAGTACCAGCGAGTTTCTTGAAGGCTGGTGTCTGGCATCCCTCACTATCGTACGGAGTAACAACGACTAGCTGCGGCCCTTCTCGCTTTCTCCTCATGGAAGAAACTATGCATACCCGGAGTCCACATTTTCCTTCTTGCGGAAGGTGACATAGACTTACCGGAGAGAAGAATCTCGATGATATCTGTGAGAAAAACTGAGACCCCAAAAAAGTCCAAGAGACCCAGGAACCAGGGAGAGACGTTCCTGGCGAGGTTCGCCTCCAGAGTCTTGGGAACTGGTCCCTGAAATGCAGTTTTCTGGCCGACTTTTTCCACTCTTTGCGTTTTCTGACGTTGACTTGCCCTTTTCCCTCTTCTCTCCTCCACTCAAAGAGATAGCGATAAAGACAGCGCCTTCGTCCTTTCCCCTCAATTCGACGGTAAAGGATTCCTGATGCAGGCATGTTTCTCGCGAAAGAAATACCTTGTCAAACATGTGTTTTCAATGCTTGTTTCTTGGTATTCCTTTTCCCGGCTTTTCTCTCGCCTCTTTTTATTTTCTGCAAAAAAGACAAGGCCATCACGGACTTCCACCGACTCCCCGGGCGTCGGATTCTTCAATAGTTTCGTTGCCGTTTGTGAGTTCGTGCAGCATCTCGCCGATTTCAGATGCCCGTTCTTTTCAGTGTTATTTTTTTTTTCTTTCTTTTTTTACTTTTTCCTGGCCAGGGGAGGGGTGTGAAGATGAGAAGCGAAGAGACGAAGCCGTATTGACGAGAGAAAAGAGATATGCCGAGATGAGGCATTCCCCTTAAGTCCCCGTAGAAGACCATGGAACATCACCAAGAGGGAGGGGGACGAGGCAAATTGCACGAGGCAAGCAACGACGAAAATAAACAAAACAAAGACGACACGGACGACAAAAAGGAAACTGAATCGTAAACGGCATGACTCCGCGCGCCACTTCGGTTTGAATCCACCCCCAGAAAGAGATCACTGAAATCCGGTCTCTCCTCCGTGCTCCGTAATAGTTGTCGGAAATTGGGGTCTATCCACTTTTTTTTTTTGCCTTTTGCCTCTTTGTTTTGTCTTTTTCTCTTCTGGGTTTTCTTTCTCCTCGCCCTTTCCTTTCCTCTTTTTCACGTCGACATGGGTGCGAGTTCGCCACAGCATCTCAAAAAAAAAAAAAAAGAGCCAACTTGCATTGCCAGCGGTGGTTGGTACTTCGTACAGACCTAGCTGTTGGCGTCGGTTCGGGAGGTTCCTCTGGGAAGGAGAGTAGAGAAGAGGAAAAAGTTAACAGGTAACGGGTCGGCCCCACCTGAAGAAGAGATGCGAGAGGGCAGGCAACTGTGATGGGCAGTGAAAGAGAAGAAGAAAAAATAAAAGAAGAAAAAGGTGATTGAAAAAGAAAGCACACCGACCCAACACACCAATACCAACAGCGTACCGTTGAAACCTTCGAGAAGGGCGTCGGCAACGGCAACGTCTTCTTTCTTTCCTTTTTCCTCCCCGGCGAAAATAGCTCCAATTGGCTGGGATGGCCTTTCTCGCCATTCCTCTCTTGGAGTGTCTCCTCACTCACGACGACGACTTCTTTGCTTTTTCTCCGCCCCGTTCCTGCACTAGCGTCATGCAGGACCAGGGTGTTAGTGCATTTCGTCTCGTCTGCCTTTCAATTTTCATGTGCTTGGGCGTCCAACGCCAGTTCCCACCCTGCCAGCCTGCCTTCAACCTGCAGGAAGACGCAGAGAAAAAAAAGCCACCTTGACCAAAAGAGGCACTGACTGGGAGTGATTGGGAATGATTGGGAAGGAAGCCGTATCTGACGCTAAGATACGAGCGGGAAAACCATTAGCAGAAACAGACGGAAGCCGACTGTGACAAGCGTCAAGATAGCTGCCTGTCAGAGTGGGAGTTGGTGAGGATGAGAGACACGACGACTGGAGCCTCGAGGAGACACCAGAATCCGGGGTTGGAGCGCTAGCCCACATTCCTGCTCTTTGGAGTCCCTCCGCCCATTGACACATCTGCTTCCTCCTAGGACGCTATCGTGAATCCTTGCCTGGTCCCTCGTCCTTCCTCTTCCTCCCTCCCCACGAAGGTACTTCGTAAAAGCGAATGGGCGACCCGTGTGGCCAACAGAGTGACAGACCCATGCCTGGGGAGACCCTGTTAACAGGATGTGCAGGATCAAGAGAAAATCTTCCCGCTTGACTTTCTTTTTTTCCTCTTATTTGCCCGCGCGTTCTGGCCACTGCTTTCAGCTGGGGGTTGGTTTTTCCTGTTTTGTCGTGCTCATCTTTTCTTTTTGCGCGTCCGGGCCACCGTTTTGGCCACTTGCCGCCCATCTCTCGCCAGAATCCTTCCGCAGCCTGGTCTGGCCTTCGGGGCTGGCCTGCTGTTGGCCCCGACCACCTTTGCCCATCTTGATGGCCACTCTGCGATGTGTGCACCAGATGGAGAAAACCCGTTGGAGTTGGTGCACAAAAAAACCCTCCCCTGCAGAATATCTTTGCCAGGTCCGAAGTTGCTGTCGGCCAGGGCCGGATACGCCTGTTAGCTGGGGTCTGCAAGCTCGAACTGGGGGAGAGAGACGAACGGTGCCACCTTGCAATAATGCTCCAGTAGCAGCGTTCCTGGAGAGAGAAGAGCCGTCGTCGTCTCTGGTCCCTTTGGCAGGTTCTCTTATCTCTTCACTTCTTCCCCCACTTTCCCAAAACTCGCACTACCGTCGAGACTTGCCCCAAAGGGGTGGGGTGGGGAAGAGATGATACTGGATGGCGGCCGCTCTGGTGTTGAGGAATCCTTCTTTTGCTGCTTTTTTTGGCTTCTGTTTTTTTTTTCTCTCAGTTCTCTTCGTTTGGGGTTGTTCAAAAAGCCGCTAAGACTGTTGTTCCCACTAGCAATAAGCGAACCCTAGAACCCTGAAATTGCGACGTTCCCTCGTAAATGGGCAAGCGTCCTTCTTTCTCTCTTTTCCCTCCAGTTCGCTGGGCCCACGATGCACGACGTTACTCAGTAGTTGCAAGGAAATAAACCAGGACAGAAATGGTGCGAGACGGTTGTGGCCGCAAGATGTTCGGGGCGAAAAGAGAGAAGAGCGCCTCTCGGTGCTCTTGGTGATACCGTGCCGTGCGGGCGCCGCGAACGAAGAAAATACGAGCGCTCACCGGCAAGGGATCGGCCCTGGTTGACTGAGTTTGACTTGACCTCTTTGATCCACCTGCAGAACATGGCTGATGATGGGGAGTGGCCCTCTTGCTCACTGGCATAAACCTGCATGCACTGTAATAAACATGCGTTTCTCTCACCTTGGCGGATGGCCTTGTCTGACATGACGGTCAGACAAGACCTGTCAAGATACAAGTACAAGATACTTGGGATGCATGTCTGTTTGCATCTCACCGAGCGCACCCCGATACTCGGTACACAGTTGGTGCATGTTGGCATTTCATCCGAGTACGGAGGATATGCAATGCAACTCTGAAGAGACACAAACCGTTTCCCAACAGTCAGAAGGCAGAGGTGAGAAATAGACACCCTCACCTTTTTTTTCTTTTTTTTTTCTTCTTCCTCAAATGCCCCCAGCCACGCCTGATTCTGTCACATATCGCACGGAGGAACGGGGAGCACGGAGGGCAGAATGGAATGGGGGCCAGGGCTACCCAAGTCGGGCATGGCAGGGCAGGGCCTGGCTGGCTGGGGCTGGTAGGGACCATCACGGCGAGCACGGCCGGGGGGGAGTGAACGTCCGTACCAAGAGTCGATGGGGGATGGTTC
This sequence comes from Sporothrix dimorphospora, assembly GCA_021397985.1. Taxonomy (NCBI): domain Eukaryota; kingdom Fungi; phylum Ascomycota; class Sordariomycetes; order Ophiostomatales; family Ophiostomataceae; genus Sporothrix; species Sporothrix dimorphospora. The sequence continues at coordinate 47,484 of WOUA01000049.1, forward strand.
GAGAAAATCCTCGGATCCCTCGAAAGACTGTTCCGCCCAGCTGCGATATCTTGGAGTCTGGCTCGTCTGTGTATCTCTGGGGCCCTGGCTCCGTACAAGTTCGACGCGTAATGGGTGAACAGGGTCGACAGCTAGTCTGAGAACAGCATGGTCCGCTGTGAAGGAGGCCGTCTTTCCTCTCTTGCGCTCTGCCTGCCTCGCTGGAAAGGTCCTGCATGGCTGGCCACCGGGAGGGCTTTACCCCTGTCAGACAAATGAATGAGGAGAGCAGAGCTAGCATGCCTGACAACACTAAGACCTTGCGCTGTTCTTGGTTTGGCTGGTTTGGACATGGGACGGGCCCTGTTGCAATAGTAGCTATTTTTGTTACAGAGGCGGGAACAGGATGAACATATTGCAACGGTGCAGAATCATAAACGACAAAAACGACGAGAAGAAAGACAAAAGACGACAAAAAGAACCACCAGACAGTTTAGCAATGGGGCCATGGAAGCACGAAATATCAAGATTCAAAATGAAAAGGATGGGGAATGGAAGCAGGAAAAGAAGCCAAAAGGACCAACAGCCAACGGGTGAAAATAAGATACTTCTGTGTAAGTAAACTTGCCTGTGGCTTTCTCTTTCTAGTTAAAATGGCACAAGAACATAAGATCGAGAGGCAAGTAGAAAAAGTACGCCGAAGCTTCAGTCCACTGTGCTTTTCAGCAGCGGGTGGCAGTTGCAAAAACGTCATTAGCGCATGCTATTGCTTGCTCTTTTCTTTCTGTTTGTGTGCCCTTTCACCACCACACCGACGGCTGCGGCCCGCTCAGGAACAAACGGCTGGGGATGCGTCGCAATACAGGGCCCATCCAGTGTGGACATAGCATGTCGTATTGGGGCTTGGCCCGACCTGGCGTGGTCGTTGTTTTCGAGTCCTCGTCTTCTTGGCTGTTCCAGTAATACGCCATTGCTCCCCATCCAGCCTTCGCAAGGCCCTTTGCTGTCCCTTCGCTTCCGAGCCCTGGTCCGTGGGCGAAACATGCTGGCCCCGTCGCCAATCGCTCAGTGTGTTTGGCGGATCCCCAACCCCAAAAATCAAAGAAAGGGAACACAATCGCCTGAGAGAGCCACAGACAGCTAGGAAGATCAAACCATGACAACCCGGTTATGACAGTTTTGAGAGTTTCTGTCCAGCGTCGGTCAGGGTTTTCAAACAGCTGTTGTGATTAGGGACGGGCGTGCATAAACAAAACACAGCCTTCCCACAGCGCCGACTCGGGGGATTTCCGCTTCCCAAAGTCAAGAGATGTCCGGTCTGCACTGCACCGTCCGCATATCTGTTTCTGGACTCCCAGACTCACTATGAGGCATTATCTTCGGCGATGTTGGATATTGCTGACCCAGCTATGAATGGCGTTTGGCTGCGCCAAAGAGGTCCCGATAAGTGCAGATCTAAATAGAGCACCCGCTGAGACTCCATTTTCGACCTTTTTTGCTTGAACAAGTGGGGGGTTTGTGAAGGTCGGAGGAGCACAGAATGGGGCCTGTTGGTGATAGAGAAGAAAAGGTTGATGGCGGAGGTGTCGGCCACCGCTATCGTGGTGCGGACTCGACGAGCACGTTTGTTCTAAAATCAACAAAATTCAAAGAATAAGATGGCATTGACCGAAGAACCCGAACAACACGAGGCCCCAGAAAATAGAGGGCTGAATTTTTCTTTTCTTTCTTTCTTTCTGCCTTCTCACCTCTAGGCATCGCTCTGACCTCTTCTTCTCTTGCCTAGTCCGAGTTAAAAAAGTTCCGCCATAACGGATCTCGCCAGCCACCAAGCAGGGGGGAGGAGACAAACACACACAAGAAAAGCATTCGATCACTGGGGACAATCCTGCGAACCCAAGACCGTGGCGAGCAACACCAGGTCCCTCTGGGCCCTTTCCTCTCTCGGGATGGACTTCTTGGACGTTTGGACTGTGGCGTCGCTCTCAGGCCCTTGGGGCGGAAAGGACGGTCAGGGGCCCGGCCAGGCCATGATAGGACGACTTACCCGTAAGAGGGAAGGACAGAGAACGAGCCAGGGCGTAATTATCCAGTTGGAGAGTTGTTGCAACAGTCTGTGTGAGATGCTCGTTGTGGGCTTTGGACTTGGGACCCAGACGACCAGGGCAGCTTGTCAGAGCGCTATGCCCGAATTGGTGCGCTACTCGCCAATGGACTGCTGAGAGGATCACAGTTAACGCAACGTTCCTGCCTTTTCTGTTTCTTTCCCATGGATGGACAGGGCCTGCGAGTCCAATGAATATCTCCTCAAGCAGGCAAGGCCCACTCACCACCCATGCTCCGGGAGTTGGATCCGTGATAATGGGATGGGGGGATGGGACTGTCTTTTCGAAGCGATACAGGGTCGGCTTCTTCATACGCCCCCCATGTACTGTCTTTTGTCGTTTTGCTGGTCTCCATATGATTCCTGAGCGGACAACCTTTGAGGACCAACAAGACCCAGGCACGCATCAAGGTGACAAAGTCCCACTACCGGCCTTCTTGATAATACAACAACTGCCCTTTCTTTGGCCTTCCTCGTCTGCCGCTTCTGCTCCGGCAAGCTGCTCTCGCAGTGGGTTCTGTTGTGAAGCTATCCATCCATTGGGCCCTCGTGGAGATACGATACCAAGGCTAGGGTATCATTCAAAAGAGAAATTTGCAGTGTGAGTTGAGGTTGGGAAGTGATAACTGACAACAGACAGGTTGGCAGGCAAAGAAAGACGAGAGAACGCAAATAAATAAGCAAATAATATTTATATTAGAAAAAGAAAAAGAAAAAAACGACGCTTGCCGATGCAGTGCTGGACTTTGCATCGTATTCGTCCAACAAGGGCGGAGGCAGGAAACATTCGACTGCCCGAGAGAAGTGAGTTGAGGCGAGGTGGAGGTGTTGAGCTTTGTGGCGGTGGGTGCTTATGTGTGGTGCGCGTGCTTGAGCGACATAAAAAGATACAATATACTTTTGTGTGAAGGATTTTTGTGGCCGTGGCCTATTATCGCAGGTTGCGTGGGCAGATAGGACAAGCACGTATTTTCCCACCTCCCACCCATGTCTCGGTTTCTTTTCCTTGACATCATGGAAACTCGCTCTGGGGCTTTTTGAAGAGGCGTGCTGGGCATGCAGTGGGAGGGAGCGGGGAGCGGAGCTTCCGTCCTCCTCTTTCGGGCTCTTATTCTCTCTTTTCTCTCTGTTTGCCTTCTGTACCTTGCATGGTTCCTGCAGGTGGCAACTGCTCCGTGAGGTACACTCGTAAGTACAGTTTATGGGATGGCTTGCACATGTTTTTGCCCCAGTCGCCCACGCAATGCATGATAACGGAGGAGCATGCAGCGCACTTCGGCGGAGGTAAGATAGCTGTTGGACGAGAGCACTCGTACCTTTTTTAGCTTTGCTTTTGGCGTGCTTTTAGGTGGTGGAGTTCCGGTCTTTCGAGTCTTTCTCAGACTTCCTGCCTCAGGACATTACGAGCGTGTATGAGAAACATGTTAGTGCTTGCTTCCCGTTTCCAACAGCCCTTTCCAGCAGGCCGGAAGACGGCCGCGTTTCCGGGACCACTCTCTTTGTCTGCTGTTTGTTTCCGCATGGGGGTCTGCGTTTCGAGTCTGTGACGTTTTTGTGATACCAGTTGTTTGTCGGTTGGCTCATTTTCCTTTCTTTTCTTTTCGTATTTGTGTGACATGGCTTCGATATCTTGCGAGTTGGTCGTCCTCGTCCTGTTTCCAACAGGGAACTAGGGCGACGTATTCGTATCCAGCATGCAAGCACCGGACCGGAGTGAGGAAAGAGAGGTAGCAACACACGCGATGGATTTTAGTGCAGTTATGCAAGCCGAGGGGGACCCAGCACAAACTTGTGTATCTTTTTCATGCACGCTTTGAATAACTAATGCAAGGGTGAGGGGGAAGAGGCCTTTTCGTATGACGCGGTCGCTCACACCACACGCGTAAAGAGGAAGGAGGAGTGACGAGAGAAAAACTCATTGTGTGTGTGGTGGGCGAGGTGGGCTCGGATCTTCTGGCCAGGGATGCCATCTCCATCTGACGGCGTTGTCTGGCGGGAAGGCTGGAGGGGCCACAGAAACCTTTCTGCTATTTGCGGTGCTTTTGGCTTGTTACTGGCTTCGGTGGCGTGGCGGAGACGCGAGAGCAAGGCCGCCTGAAAACTAGCGGGGGACAAGAGCTCCTTGCTTCTGATAGCTGTTGACGCTGATCTGGCCTGGCCCCCAAGTATCTCGCTTTGTTTGCACTTTGCAGCTCTGACAACTTCTCAGAAACGCACAAAGTCTCAAGATGCTCCACTAGCAGACAGGACCGCGTTGTTGCAAGCGAGACAAAACCTAGACTTCGATGACCTTTAGCACAACGCTCCGCTCGTGGATTCGCTAGGCACACAAAAACTGAAGGAGTCGAGATCGACGGGATCTCGGGCTCTCCAGTCCATCCAGAGCTCGTCGTTTCAAGGGCTTCTTTGCCTCCGGCGTGGCAAGCGAAGGGAGCAGATGAGTGAGAGGAGCAAAGGTGAGGCAATGCAAAGGCCCCAGACAATCAGAGAGGCGTCTCTCGTTTTCTTTCAGTGCAACCCTGCTACCCGGCTGGGCCTCCGGAATGTCCGCCGTGATGTGCCTGGACTGGCCAAGCCAGGCATGGACGCAGACGTCTGGCCCAGGGTCGCAGAGGCCCAGAGGCGGGCTTGCGTCTATCTCACATTTCTCACTCGTCGCCTCCACTGTTCTGACGGCCTTGTCACGGCCTGCAGGAGGACCTCCCCGCATTTCCGCGTGTTCGAGTGGTATGGGCAGTGAGAAGGCCCAGAAGATGAGCCCACAGAGGTGGTCGAGTTGGTGCAATTGGGCTACCAGGTGTTCTTTTCTTGGTTTCCCAAACTCCACCATTCTGAAAAAGTCTGGCAACGACTAAAAAGAACAGCCCGCTAGCCCAGAACTAGCCAGGCGGGCTCCATCCCAGTGAAACACTCGCGATGGGGTTTGCTGTTTGGCCTTGGGACAAGAGAAGAGACGGCCAACTACCGTCGTCGGGAACGAAGGGAGGAGAAAGAGTAACGGGGCCTATCGTATGTTGACTTGTCGTTTTTTTGGTCGTTCTGTCGTTCTGACTAGCTTCTCTGGTTTTCTCTGGTTTTCTCGTCTTTGAATAGTATCTTCGTATCTTGTACGGAGTACCTCTGGTACGGGCAAGCACATGCAGGATGCCCCCCTCCAAGAGGCACAGAGGCACAGAGACACACATGTTCCTCGTATTGTGGACTACGCGGCCCCGTCAGTCCTCGATAGATGGGGGTTGCATCCAACGCGATGGAGGGAGACGGGCGAGACACGCAGGAAGGCGAAACGAGAAAAAGAAAGCAACAAAAGCAAAGAAAAAAGGCAGTGGCCAATACATGCAAAAAGGAAAGAAAAAAACCTTCTAGTGTGGGAAGGCGGAGTCCTCTGCGAGTACGGAGTACCGGACCATTTTTGTCGAATGTATATTTTTCGGGGGCATTTTCTGATGCATTCTCTCTGTCGTTTATCTTTCGACATTTGGATACATCGTCCTGGGTCGTGATGGCGAGAGGCGAGGCCCTGGATTGGCCGAACGTTTTGCTTTGCTGATCGTTGCCTCTCACAAGCGTTGGCCCATGTTGGTATTACTTACTCCTTTCGACTCTTTCGTCGGGCCCGCTGGCAAATGGGAAGCAAAGGATGCGAGGACCAGAAGCACAGGGATTCAATATTGGGGAAAAGGTGACGAGGGCAACAAATGGAAAATGGTGGCGGCGAGGAGGGCGAGAGGACGACGGACGGCTGGGCCCAATGGCGTTGGCAGAAGGCCGTCTTGACAGATCACTTTGTTTCCATTTTGTCCATTTTGGTCTTTCGTCGTCTGTGGCTTGCTCTTTCCTATCCAGATTCCCACTCTATCTGACGCTTCCTGTGGCTCCCTCCTTCCCCGCCGCAGAGGCTAGACTGCTTTTGCCATGAAGCACCAATGCATCGTGGCCAACCTCAGTTTCGTGTCAGAGAAGGAGCGTTCGAGTGGAAAGAAGGAAAGAGGGGAAAAGCAAAAGAGGGAAAGAGCGAAAGAGCAAAAGAGAGAAAGAGAGAAAGAGAGAAAGAGAGAAAGAGGAAAACAGCCGAGACAATCTGCTCGGTCGCCGCCGTGCGGGCAAGCGTTCCGTTTTGGGAAGGAACGAAGCAGGAGCAGCACCACCACCACCACTACCACACCTTCACCACTGAAATGGCGCTGGCGGGAAGGCAAGCAGGGAACCGGCGCTAGTGGGGAAGCGCGCGCAAAAGAGGCAGCTGCGGGCCGCCATGGTCGTCTTAATCGTCTCGTTCGTCTTGTTCGTCTTGTTCGTCTTTTTGGTTGTTGATAACGTTTGCCCCCTCTCTGGCCAAGAAAGGAAGGCTGGATCGTACGTCGTATGTGCCTCACAGATTATGTATGTCGTAGGTCGTGGGTAATATGGGCAAGAGCGAAAAGGGTGTCAACTCCGACGGACGCAACGCAGCATAGATTAAAAAAATCACGGAAAGAGAAATAGAAAACTCGATGGAAGCCGTGGAAGCTGTGGAAGGCACCATCCCGTCTGCGTCGGTGTCGTGTGATCGCTCCCCGGCCAAAAAAAATTCGCCGAAGGGCCATTGGTTTGGGCCGTTTACGTCGTTTAAGTTGTCTGGCCTGTTTTGTCTTGATTGTCCCATGTCTACAGTTTGTTTCTACTCGACGAGACACATGCGAATCCACGACACTGCGCGAGCGTCGGCAATCAATTTCGCCGCAGACATTCGCCAAAGTTACGTCTAGAGTGTGTGTGCCTATGAAAATACGTTTTCACATTTTGCCTCTGTGTGGGTGTCGCCGTGTTTCAGGTTTACCGCCGTTAGAATCACTTTCTGGCGCCGTTCTCCGTCCTCCCAGTCGCTGCGCATCGCAAGCTCCCACACCACCTTTTGGCATTCCCCCAGCCAGTCAGCGTGGACGGCGCCCCGGATTGGCCAGCGGCGGCAGCCAAGCAGAAGAGGCACAGGCCGGCGCGCTGCCGCCAGTGGCTCAAAGCGCGCGCTCTGTCCCGGGCCTTTCTGGGCACTTAGCCACACTACTGTGTTCCGTTCTTCTCTTTGTTCTTTTGGTCTTCGAATGAGAGGCCAGAAGACAGAGCTACCGCTGGACGGCCGGCAGTGCGTACAGTAGGACTGGGTCAAAGAGCTGGCATGCACATGACATTGACACCTTTGCATGCTCTTCCCCGCGCGGCTTCTGCTCTTGTGTGCGTGCTGCAGCAAGGTCAATGCTCACCTGTTGTCCCTTGTCTTTTTAGTCTTCGTCCATTCCCGTGCTCTTATTTATTTTATTTGTGTTTGTCTTTTTTCTTCTTCTCCGCCACTCGTCTGACAGAGGCACACGCACGCATCGTACGAATCCGCTGCGACATGCATGATGGGCGTGACGCGACGCGCAAAGGATGGAAAGGGACCAAAAAAACTGCGCGGAGGCGCGCTTTGCATGCGCATTGGCTGGAGCGGTCTTGCGTCTCAGCACGGCTGAAGAGGCGGACAGCCTTCGGACGCAGAGCCAGGCCGCCAACAGGAACAAAGACAGGGTCATCTCGCATCCGCCCTCCAGTCGGCGGTGACCGTCCCAAGTATGGATTGCACAGCACGGGAGATTATTGTGTCGTGCGTGTTGCCTTTCACTGCATTTCGTGTCGGACGGTACCTGAGTGAGAGGCCCTAGCAGTACGTCGTATGCTAATGTTATCTGTCTGCTGTGCGGCTGTCTGTCAGCTTTGCAAGTCCACCTGCACAGGGCCAATTTTATGCCAGGGCGTTTGTGCCACCACCAAAGTCTGGTTCTCATGCTGGCCCTGCTTGTCTCTTGTTTTAATGGCCTGAAAGGTGGATAAAGTGTTCATAATTTGCGCAAACCACCCGCAGACTCGGGGCAGCCAGGCCGTCTCCCAAGCCCCAAACAAAGTCCATGGACTGGAGAACCCCACAAAGTCCTATCCAGGTTTCAACTGCTTAATACGCATCTTACAGGCAGGACGGCACTCAAAACGACACGGAGCATAAATGAGCAGACGACTTACCGTCCAGCACCGGGCAGGACGTTCTGGGGTCTGCAACACAGTCAACCCGGGTTTCTTTCACTCGTCTTTGCTATATGTATATGCTATAGCCAACGAGAGATCCAATTATCTGTGTCGATGGTGCGGGCGCTGCGGCTGCGGCGTCAGCAATTAACGCACGCAGCGAACTTGCAAAGGCGCGTGCAGGCAACGTCCTTGCTTGACTGGTTGGGTTGTGGGCAGGACGGGTTGTTGGAAGGTCAATCTCTACCTGTCGCGATTTGTATAACATTCTGTTCACGTGTAGTTGAAGTTTGATTTTTAATTTTTAATTTTTAATTTTTAATCTATATTTTATTTTCATGTCTTATTTTCTCTATGTTCCATTTTATTTAATTTTGAGTCTTCTTCCGATTTTATATTTATTTATTTTGAAAAACATATTCCGTCATTTTCTTACTTCCACCTCGTCCTCTTTTTCCACATGACAACTTGACAACGGCATATTCAGCTGTCTTGGTTCCTGGCTCCTGGTCTTGGTTCTGTTTGTCCCTTTGGGCGTTTCGCCCATCATGGATCGACAATGCAATGGGGTTGTAAACTAAACTAACGCCCCGACCACTTTTGTCACCTTTGTCAACTCTCAGAAACCAACTCTTGTCTCAATACCCCTCTCTCGACGCCGCCATCGTACGCGCCGCCCTCTTTCTCCTCCCCACACCAACTCCGCCTCTTGTTCTCAAAGATCGTGCCCTTGGTTAATGGATCTATGAATGGCTTTCTCTTTTCTGACTCTCAATCTTGGGTAAAAAGGGCCGGTTTCTAAAAAGGCAAAACGCCGGGCGGGCAACCGGTTGACACCAACACCTTGGTTGGTAGTTTTTGTGGGTTTACTCAGGCTGTACCAAAAACCATTATTATGCCTGTTGGACATTGATAATGTTGGTGGCTTCCTTGGTGGTGCTGTGCAATGACGTCCAAGCTGCAGCAAACTAAACTGGATACCAACCAGAAAGCTGGAGAGAATACTGTGTCTCTTCACTACAGGATTTAATACGTTTTTTTTTTTGGCAAGTCTGTCTGCTCCTGCTTTTCTCTGTCTCCCCTCGTCTTCCCCTCGACCACGGTTCATATCTGTCTAGGCTGCATGACGGCATTTTGCAGGCTTTCCGTTTCCTGTCTCCTTACCGTCCTGTCGTATTCACAGGCCACCTTTGCAAGTTTGTGTGATGGCAACGAATGGCACGATGTCCCTCACACCAAAACGGCTGCCGTTTTTAATTGGCCGGATGTAGCCCATCTTCCCATCTTTCTCACGGTCGTCGTTTTGGCTATTCTGGCCATTTTGTTTCCGTGCTCGCAGGTCTTTACGGCCTGCAACTGGCCAGTACCGGACCAGCTGTGACTTAGGTGACTTTGTGACAAGAGGGTGACGATGCGCCGCGCCCTGGCCTATCACACGGTGGCGTCTTGTGCGCTCGAGGCCTGTCCTCTGCCTGTTTGCACACATTTTTTATTTATGTTTGTGCTTTAATACGACGACGAACTATCACAGGAAAAAAAGGATCACAAGAGGGATGCACACACACACTCTCTTGCCCAGAAAAAAAGAGAACAAAACGGTCGAGCGCTTGTGCGTGCATACGGTTTGTCGGTTGGTGCTCGTCACCCGCCGCATCTCACTTCATTGGCACCTTTTTATTTTATTTTCTATTTTCTATTTTCTATTTTCTATTTTCTATTTTCTATTTTCTATTTGTTTTTCCATTTTTCGTGTTGGTGTCGCTTTCCAAATCCTTTTTATCTTTTACGCGGAGGGTGGCGGGTGAGATACGCAGATACGAGGTCTGGCTACCCCATTCTCTTCCTCGTCCCGTTTTCTTATTTTCCCATTATCCCATTATCTTATTTCCCATTATTCTTTTCACTTGTGCCATCGTTCTAGCTCCACGGAACGAGCCACTGTCCTCGATTTTCAAGCTTCGTTCGTTTCCTTGCTCAGCTCGTCCACCATCCAATCGTCCTTGCCCAACGCAACCTTGCGTCCTGGCTCGTCGACCGTCGGCGCTAGCTCTGCACTCAACTGCGAGAAAGCCGGGAAGCAGGAAACAGACACAGAAAATGGCTCGTATGGAGGAGTTGTGGGATGCAGATAGGACGCGATGCAGTCGATGGTTTTCCAAGGAAGCGACCAAAGCGACCAAAACGAACAGAACGACCGAGACGAAGCAAGGCACAAACTCCCACAGACGCACGATAAAAAGCAAGCGCAAAAATGACAAAACCCCCCCCCAAAAGGAAGAAAAGGAACATCGCCCTCTGATTCGTACGGAGCACACGAGAAACAGCCCAAAGTGTGCCTGCAGGTCCAGCAGGACAGGGGGCCGCACTGGCAGCATAAGACTGCATATGCACACTTGGCGGCGAAAAATCGAGCAAAAACGACGCACAAAATAAATCCCACCAAAGCCAGAAAAACCAGAAAAAGCAGGAAAAAAAGAAGAGAAAACCCTCCTCGCCTGTGTCCTGCATGTCGCGCGCGCCCGCGTCAATAAAACGCCTGGGCCTACATTTTCGGCGTGGCACAAAGGGTTCGGAAGGACTGGGAGACAAGAAAAAAAGGACGGCGAACGAAGCACGAGCGCAACCCCGTCGCACGGTGGCCCTTTTCTGAACGACGCCGCGTTTGCACAGAGACACATCGAATGCGATCCGGTGAATACGCCAGCGCCAGTAGGCCAGAACGGCCAGTCAAAGCGGCCGCCTTACGGAGTAAAGGACAGAAGGACCAAGTCGTGCCTTGCATGTCGTATTTGTCCGTCCTTTTGTCTGTCCTTTTGTTCGTCCTGGCTCCTGGCTTCCGTCCTGTGTCGTCATAGCCGCCCTTGTGCATTCCTCTCTCCGCCCTGTTTGTATCCCTCGCGAGATTTTGAGAGAGAGAAAAAAGAAGAAGAAAAAAAGAGAAAAGTCTGCCGAGTCTGCCTGCTCGCAGCTGCTGAAATGCGATGCATGGCCCTGGGGCTCTGGGGCCTGCTGCTGCATGCAATGCCCTCTGTCGTCTTCCCCGACAGGATACCTCCCGCCTGGCCCGAAGATACAGGCCCGACGCTACAGGGCTCTCGCTGGCATTACAGCGAGCGGCCTGTCTAGTGTGCCCGCCAGCCAATAGGGCCGTCGGGCAGCGGGCTCCATGTCCCGAATTAGAAAACGATACTGCAATACGGGAGGCAACGAAAGCAACTAAAACGCAGCTAAAGGATAGCGAGGGACAGGGCGAAGAACGGGACGAATTGCCTGCTGTGGCAGGAACGTTCTTGCCAGTCGCTCTGCATGTTTTAGTGTGCGCGGCGTGCAACTCCAGTGGCTGACGCGGGCTTGCGCTAACCGTGTGCTTGCCTGTGCTGCGCCTTCTTCTGTCTCCCACACCATCCTGCCTCCTGCACATGGAGTCCTCTCTTTGCAACGCGCATTTCGAAAGAATACGAATGCTTTGCAGTAGCACTGGGAAAACTGGGCGCGTCGCACTCCCGTATCTTTTCCTTTTGGACGGGGAATATGGAGCCACCATGAAAAAAAAATCGTTTTCTGTCTTTCGATCGTTCCTGCCTTTTTTATTTGCTTCTCGCCTTTTCGCCCCAAACACGACAAGAGGGAAAGAGCAGAAATAAAGAGGCGAGGAAAGAACGGGCACTGACAGGGGCCTGTGCATGGGGAGTCTAGGAGTCTGGGAGTGCCCTCACCGTTGTGGCCTGTTCTGTCCTTCTGCGAGGGCTTGTGGTGGGGAGACAGGCAGAGAGGGACAGAGCAAGAGAGAGCCGAATAGCTGGGGCATGGACGCCAAAGCGACAGAAGCCACAAAACAGAAGCCAAAAGAACAGAACAGGGAGGGGCGTCCGTTTCTTTTCCTGCCCTTTCCTGCTTCCTTCGCCCACCTTCTATCTGCACACCCCTCCTTCGCTCTTTCCCCTGACTATTCTTCTTTTGGTCTCTCTCGTCTCTCACTCTCTGTTCTCTGCTGCTCTTTCGCACCCCTGTCCGAAGACCTCTGCGCGCGCGTACGCCCACGCCCCCCCTCCTGCTTGGGTCGTCGCCCCATGTCAGCTTTTCCTCTCTCTTCTTCTTGTGAGACATGGGTGCTTGGTTGGAGGAGAGAAGGTGAGGGAGGGTGGATTTGGGGGGGGGGCAGCCCGTTGACTGCATCCACACACGCCCCCCAGTCCCAGTCGAACCCACCACAGCGGTGGTGTGTGCTAGTGGGTCCCCAACCGTCCCCCGACGATACCTCTTTCCTCGTTTCTCGTCTGCTTGTCTCTTGTCTCTGGGTCTTTCCCTCTCTGCCACAGGCCTGTGTCGGCCCCACTTTTTTGCCTATCAATGTATCCATGTTCAAGCATCCATGGTCTCTTTTTTGCCTTTCGTTGATCGCAGGAAAGAGGAAAGAGGTGTGGGAGGGACGACCGACGAGAGAAAGTGCGACTGGGGAGTGTGTGTGGGCTGGTCGATGGCCACTTTTTCCCTTTTTTCTATTCACTCTTTTAAATCGTTTATTCTGGTGGTTCGCAAAGACGCTCTTTCCTCTCTATCCTCGCTATCCTCTCTTGTCTCTCACGCAAGCACTCAAGACTACTTATCCTCGCGCTTCCCCCGTCTCCCTCAAGCCTCCATCCGACCCTCGTCTTTCGCTTTCTGGTATTCCTCGTTCTCTTTCCTCGTCCTTCTTTCCTCACCTTCCTTATCACGGAACTTCATTCCTCTTCGTGTTTTTGTTCTCGTGCTGTGTTCCTACCTGTTTTATTATCTTCTCTTCTTCTCTCCCTGCTTCCTTACTTCCTTCTTTTGGATATCTCGAACTATCTTTTGGAACTCGTTCCTGCCCTTCTTTATACATATCACTTGCTGCTCCTGCCTCATTCGCTCCTCGTTCCTTGCTCAGCCCTTTTCTGCTCTTTCCCTGCATCATATATATACATACTCTTGCTCCTTCCCTTCTACCCGTGTATATCTATCTATCCTCAACCTCCTACGGAAAGAGCGACTGATCTCTCGACGAGCATCTTGCCTGCCCTACGCCAATGTACAACATCCTTCCAGCATCTTTGTGATTCACACCAAGACAGCTCTTCCTCGCCCAGATCAAGACTGCCGTCCACTCCTTATCGACATTCTTCGAGACGCCCTTTTGCAACAACGACACGCACTCTTAACACACGACCCACCATCTTTTGGCCGACGCCGCATCCTGTATACTACAAATTATCACCAAAAACAACCATCCACCGACTTCACTTCGTCCAATATACTTTAATATTTAAAAAAAAAAAACACAATACCGAACTTTTTTTTGGTGAGCAGTTCTCCAGTTGTCCCATCCCTTTTTCGATCCTCTCCCTCGACAGCCCTCTAACAGTTTGCCAGACAAAAAACTTCACAATGGAATCCGTCATGACCAACCCCATGGCTCCGGCCGCCTACTACTTCTACACCCCCGAGCAGACCACCGACGCTCGCCGCCACGGCAACTTCATTCCCCAGCAGCCGCAGCAGCTCCAGCAGTTCCAGCAGCAGCAGCAGCCCGCCTACTACTACATGATGCCTGCGACGCCCACATACTCGCGGCCAAGCTCGTCTTCGTCGCAGCAGCAGCCCCAGCCGGTGCTGATGTCGCAACAAACACAGCCGCTCTACCCGGCCGCCGCCTACATCGTCGGCAGCAACGCGCGCCGCTCCGTGGCCAGCGCCAACGGCAACGGCAGCAAGCCTACCATCTTGCTGGAGACGGACTTTGTCGACGTCGACGGCCATCGCGGCCTGCGCCTGCCCTCGACACCGCCGCTGTCCTCGACCGCCTCGAGTGCCATTGGCAGCCCCAGTGCCTGCGACATGCTGGCCACGCCTCTGAACCCCATGTTCTCGGGCCTGGACAGCTTCGAGGCCAGCAAGGACGCCGCCGCCAGCGCGGTCGACGTCGCTACTGAGCAGTTCAACGTCGCTGCTTGGTCCAACTGCGCATCGCCGCCCTTCACACCTGGTAAGTGGACACACTATGCACTGCGCAATTGATTGATTGCACTCTTTTTTCGTTCTTGTTCGCTCGTTCCCTGCTCAGTATGTGCTGTTGGTTGAGCCAACGAGCGCAGAGGGGGGCGCCGATAACGCGATAAGCGGGGCGATTTTGGAGCTGGACCAAAATTTGGGCGGCTCATTCCCCCTTACTTCGCTCTGTGGGCCAAAATCCGCGCCCCCTTTTCCATTCAAAACAAACCAATTCCTTTTGTTTTGAACGTCATCCAAATTCTAACATTTTGTTTCCCCTTCGCAACAGTCTTCATTCAGGCGCAGTCACAATCCGCCAAGGGCCTTGCTCCTACCAGTGGCCTTGCCACGCCCGCGGCGCTCACGAGCGACCTGCTGTCCGTTTCGGCTTGCCCGTCTTTGTCGCCCTCTCCTTCGCCCTACGCCCGCTCGGTCGCGTCAGAGCAGGACAACGACTTCTGCGACCCCCGCAACCTGACCGTCAGCGGCAGCGAGGGCAGCCTCTCGCCCACGTTCTCTGCCATCCAGTCGTCGCTCAGCCCTGCTGCTGATGTCGATGACGACTTCAACCTGAAGACCGAGCCCGCGCCTGGTCCTTCGGTCGTCTCGCCTGCCCCCGCCGCTGCTGACTTCATCCCGATTCTGGAGGAGTTCCCTGACATCGACTCGGAGGACGACTTTGTCAACACGCTCGTCAACCTGGGCACCGAGTTCTCCTCGGCCTCCAGCATTGCCTCGGCCGACCTGAGCCTGCGCTCGCGTGCCAGCTCGTCTGTCACCGCTCACTCAGAGATCGAGTTCTTCGACTCGTGGGAGACCTCGTACGAGAGCACCGAGTCGCACCCCAGCAAGCGCCAGCGCACGTCGTCCGGCAGCTTCCTCGCCATGTCGACTGTTCCTGAGTCGGACGCCGAGGGCTCTGCCGCTGACAACGTCGAGGCCACTGAGGCCCACAACGAGCATGAGCACGGCGATGCCCCCAACAACGAGACCGTCGCTGTGTCTGGCGAGTCGGCTACCCCCGAGGAGGAGGATGAGGAGAGTGCCGAGGGCGCGGCGGCACCGGTGCCCACCAACCGCCGCGGCCGCAAGCAGTCTCTGACCGAGGACCCGTCCAAGATCTTCGCCTGCGACCTGTGCAACCGCCGTTTCCGCCGCCAGGAGCACCTGAAGCGCCACTACCGCTCTCTGCATACTCATGACAAGCCGTTCAACTGCCACGAGTGCGGTAAGAAGTTCTCGCGCTCGGACAACCTTGCTCAACATGCACGCACCCACGGCGCCGGTGCCATGGTCATGAACGTCTTCGACGAGGCGGACATGGTGGCCGCGGTCGCCGGCGGCTACATGCCTCACATGATGTACCCTGGCCACCCGGCCATGGGCGACGACTACTCTGGCATGGGCCGCGTCCTGTTCCAGGTCGCTTCCGAGATCCCGGGCAGTGCCAGCGAGCACTCTTCGGACGACGGCAGTGACGGCCAGAAGAAGAAGCGGAAGCGGATGGACTAAAGCGTGTGTCTTCACCCATGCAAGCTTTTCAAAGTCTTTCCTGTCTTTCGTTTTCTTTGTTACCCACACCAAACGGCGCACTTCTTTCCTCAGCGCCTTTTGTATGCCCCGACACGACTTTCACGACGCACATTCTTCTTTCAGGCCTACCCCGCTACCTGTTTTACGCGGATCGGTCCCCCTAGGGTTGTCTCTGCGATGTTTCTGAGGCACGATGTTTGCCCTTTCTTTGCTTTTGTTTCTTTTTGCCTCTCCGGCTTGCACAAAAAAACATTACACTACAGGACATACACATGGTCAGAACATTTTTCGCAGGAAACAGAAAAAAAAAGTCTTTTTGTTACTCTTCATTTCTCCCTCACACTCTTCCACCACCCACCTTTTTACACCTTTTCAATGTACCACTACCCAAATTTATTTTTCGCTTCTTGTGTCAAAGACTTTTCCATTTCACAGCTTGTTCTCTCATTTTTTGCCATCTTACCTTGCTTGTTTTGTCTTGTCTTTGTCTGTTCGCGCATTAAGTTGTTTCACGATTGTGTTTTTATTTATTTATATTATTTCCTTCTTTTTTACTACAAAAAAGAGGAACCTGTTTATTAGGATGACCAACATTTGAAAAATCGGAGATGAGGAGTTTTTCTTGATGCCTTACTGTTCTCTATGTGTGCTAGTGTATACGTTTTACGTCGCTCATCCTATATGAAAACAGCAACCCTTTCGTGATCCCAAGTGAGAGACAATAGGTGAAGCGAACAACCGAGCGCATCGCGTCAATAGTTGGAGAGAGGAAACCCGGATAGAGAGGAGAGAGCGGACGAGATTTACCACAAAACCTTTTTCTTTCTTGACTTTCTTTTGCCCCCTTTTTGTTTTCTTTTTTTTTACTTCTTTAACCCTCGACCTTTTGCTGATCTTTTTCTGTTTGTCTTTCAATGTCTCACAAGAAAGGTGCTTGGCCGCCAGACCGGTCGCTGGATGTCTAGTCCGGTGGTGAGAAAGCAAAACGGCCGGCCCTTTTTCCTTTTCTCTTTTCTTTTTCTTTCGTTTCCCCACTTTTGACTTTCACTTTTCTTTCTTTTCTTTCTTTTCTTTCTTTTTCTTTTCTTTCTTTTTCCTTTCTTTCCTTACGGGTCTATTTTCTCTTGTCACTTATTTGTTCACTTTTTATCGGTCTCTTCCCCGAGCTCTGGAACCCTTTTCTACTGTCTTCGCCGACCTGGCTTTTTTTTTCTTCCTCGGCCTTTTATCCCAACGTCTTGATCTACGGTGTGTGCTGGTTCACAAAAACGCTCGACGAGGCTTGAGAGTGACAGACAAAGACGGGAAAAGGATGGAAGCATCTTGTCTCGAGACAGACCGAAGACGACCAGAGTCTCTACCCATATAGATTGTTCAGCATACCTAGCTTAGCCAAATCGAATTACTTCACAAACAAAATGTCTACACTTCTATCTTTCAGATCCGACGCATTGTGACAATGTTGCTTGACTCTTACAGCAGGCGTCTTCAGTCTTGATGATAACAATCATACTTAGTCTTTTGGATGGGCATCTTGGGATAAGATTACAGTGACAGTACGGGTTAAGCCTGTCACTGCGAGATTGCATCGCATTGTGGCTGTCCCATAACGCCAGTTCGAGCTACCCTCTTTCCTCTTTCGTGTCCCCAAGTCTCTGGTGCTGGGACGCAATAGAGTCCCTGGGTCCTCATTCTAGCGAACTTCGATCGCCTTCTCTCTCGTTTCGCCTAATCAGAATGGAGCCCTGACGCCGGTAGAAGAGGTGCATTATCTCTTGTCTGTCTTTGCTGTCGTCCAGGGCGTGCTTGTAAATGTGTGGGGACCCCGAAATGAGCGTTTTAGCTCCAAATGGCAGCAGAGGATCAGAGATTGTGCACGACAAAAACGTGTATGGACATTGGCAGTGAACAGAGGGTGTGTAGTTATTGCTGTCTCTGATGTCTCCACGTCTTTTACGCTTTTCTTTTCGTTTCTTCTCTTCCAGGTCGGCCCCGTACAAATCTCCGTTTAGGTCAAAGATAGTTGGTCTTATCAACAAGCAACAACATTAAAAGAAACGGTTTTCTCTTTTAAAGGAAAGGAATCGCACACGGGACGGCTTCCCCGGGCGCGCGGGTGGGCACCAGCGAGGAAAATGGGGACGGGAGAAGGGGAGGGGGGCGTGTATCGGAGGTGTTCGTGGTGTTGGGTGTGGACTCAAGTACGGACTCATCTTAAATAAAGAGAGTGTTGATGGTGGAGGGAGTAGAATACGGTAGAACCGGGACAGAAAACAGAAGCAAAGAAAACAAAAGGAAACATGACAGAACAGCCTAGGAAAAAAGACGTTGACGGGCGCAGGGAGAGACACACAATGGGCAGTCGGGGGCACAACATGCACAACGGTCAGTATCCATTTTTGGATGTGCAATTTCCTTTCGACTTTCTTTTTCTCTCTGCTTTCTCTTTATCCCACTCCCCTACCCTAAATTACAACGAAACACAAATAGTAAGAAAGAGTGTGGGAGGATTAACGAATGGAGAAAATGGGAAGAATACAAATACCCTTTACAAATACCCTTTGCAAGTACAAAAAACGTGGGAAGAAAAAAGAAAGAGGGACCGAAAGAAGAAAAACAAGAGAGCCACAAACTCTCCCAAAGACAGGGCCACGAATACGCCCCCCGTGCAAGTTCGTTTCGACAAAAGACAGGACATTGCATTTGTCACCTCTTCTTTTACGTTTTGTATGGAGAAACGGAGTACCAGTATAATTACGTTGTAGCATGAACGGAGCACCTTATGGGCTTCAATGGAGCCCTGGCCTGATCTGGCCTGATCTTGCCTGACCAGACTGGATCAGACTGGACCAAACTGAATGTAGCCTGGCTCTGGATATGGGCCGCGCCCTCGGCCGCTGGCTTGGCCCTTCCCGTCTCCCGGCGCGAATGCGACGGTGTGTGCAAAAGTCGCCTTCGCTTCCTGTTCTTTGCCTTACCGGGCCTTCTTTGTCGCTTTGGTGTTTCTTCTAGAAAAGAAATAACCCTCGCAATCTATGTAAGTACTCCGTATGGAATCGCAATTTACCCAATATTACGGAGTACCACACCCGGCGATGGAATTGCTACTTTGGCCTTGTTTTTGGACGGGAGGCAATAATACCCATCGGAGTATTACTCCCGTGTCAGATGTGCAGCACGGTCTCTCGGCCGGGCGGCCGAGCCGTGAGCAAGATGAGATGAAGACAAGGGAAAAGGTAAGAAGGACGGCGAGCGGGACAAGCAACGGCTGTACCTGCGTATTTTGCGTGGTGCGTCATTGGGGTGGCATGATGCGCAGGCACGACAGATGAGGCACGCGTCTGCAGGTCGCTAGTTAGTCGTCTACGAGTTCTTCTGGGGAGGTTTGAACGAAGGCAACTCGAGGCGGCCTCGGCAAAAGGCCAGACTCTGAAAAGTAGCACTCTAAAAAACTCTTCAAAAATTTTAAGAAACAGCCGAAAGACGAGAGACGAGAAACTAGACCCTCAGTGGTTCGATGCAGGTACTCCGTACACGAGGAATAGACCTAAACTAAGAAATAACAGCCGAACAATGACTAACGGAGCAGCAAACTAGATGGAGTGCAACTGGCCTCTTTTCTCGGGTTTCGGCGAGGCCTCGCAGAACCACGAGACGTACTTACACGTATTTTATTCTTTTCGACGTCTCCTCCTTCTCGGCCACCGACCTCCAACTCACTGTCTCTTCTCTCCTTTTCATTCCTCACCGCCACGCGGGCAAATCGATTATCATTTTCATCGAAATTGACGGACACTTTGTCTCTCTCTCGCTTGTTCGAGCTCATTGGTGTTCAGCCTCGCACGAAAACCCTCCCCACCCAATCTTCGATCGAGTCCAAAGGCTCCCTCTAGTCCTTTGTGCGAGGGTGTGCTGCTGTA
The DNA here is from genome assembly GCA_021397985.1 of Sporothrix dimorphospora. NCBI lineage: Eukaryota > Fungi > Ascomycota > Sordariomycetes > Ophiostomatales > Ophiostomataceae > Sporothrix > Sporothrix dimorphospora. The sequence continues at coordinate 67,065 of WOUA01000049.1, forward strand.
CGCCGTGCCCCGTGCCTCTGTACGCCATCCTCCGTAAAGCACAAAGCACTGTGCCTGTCTTGTGTGCCCCGTGCCCCGTGCGTCGTGCGTCGTGCGTCGTGCTTCGTGCTTCGTGCTTTGTGTAACCCATAGAATGTCTATTTTTGCTTCCACCACCCTTTCGGATGCCCGCATTGCTCTCGTGTTGTTGCTCAGGGCCGCTGCTCTGTGGCTTCATCTGAGTGGCTCTTCGCACTTGGACGACGGCTGGGTGCATCTCACATCGCACAGACACGCCCCGGCTAGGCTTTCTCTTGTTGTTCTTTCTCTGTTCTTCATTCTGATCTGTCTTCTCTTCTCTGCCCCCGTCCTGTGCGCCTCGCCTCGTTTTGTGTGTTCAGATCACCATCTGATCTCTGTTTCAAGACATACAGGCAGACAGGCAGATAAGACAGATAAGACAGACAAGACAGAAATAAAACTCAAAGAAAGACGAGAGAGACGCGGTAGACTCAAGAGACCAAAAAAAAGCGAATGCAACAATAACTCGTGCCATGGAAGAAGCAGAGACAACAAAGAGAAGCTTCGACACCCCCGAACCCGAACCCGTCCTCACCACGCTCACCATCCTCGAACGTCTTTCCTCGAGTCATCCACCCACACCTACCCGTACCCGTGCCGACTCCTCTCCCTCTCCGACTGTTCGTGACCCCCTTCTCCGTGAGCAACGGCTGAAAATGGCGGTGGGCTGTGCACCCCGAGGGAATGCAGTCGTTGTCATTTCGGAAGATCTGTGCGTTCGGTGGTGTGACGTGTTGCGGTTGTGGTTGTTGCGTCGTTTGCGGCTGAAGTTGAGGTCGACGTTGCTGTTGTAATGCGTGTTAATTACGTCGTTGGCTTTACAGCAATGTAGGCCCTGTTGCAACAGCGGGACAATGCACTAGCAGACTAGCGCTGAAGGAACGGCGGGAGGGAGCGCAAGCTCAGCGCATGCCAGCCTCGCCAACCCGCCAACAGCCCCTCCTTTCTTTGACGAACCAACGACGATGAGAAAAGGCTGAAGAAGAAAAAGTAGTGTCAAATAGAGTGTACAATTTGGTGCAACAGCCATTGCTCGACCAACACAAATTGAACGAGGAAAGAAGGAAGGAACGTTGGAAGAGACAGTAAAGAACGAAGAACGAAAAAAAGAAGAACAACGAAAAGGAAAGAGCTGACAGCCGAGATTGAACGGCTCAAGGGAGGAAAGAACCACCCGCAACGCGTGTGCCTCGGAGAAACAGGCAAGAGCACGACGGCACGAGAACAAGAGGCGACAAAACGAGAAACACGGCAGGTGCACCCGGCTGGTGCACCGGTCTCATCGTACGGCTGAACTGAACTGAACTGAACTGAGAGAGTGTGAGGGGCGTGTGCAGTTTGCACACCACCGCCGCCGCCGCCATGGCCCTCAACGTCATCGCGCTTATCTCGGGCGGCAAGGACAGCTTCTTCAGCCTGCTGCACTGCCTGGCCCACGGACACTGCGTCGTGGCCTTGGCGAATCTCCACCCAGAGGGTGTCGCCGAACAAGAAGGGGCTGACGGCAACGAGGAAGAAGACCTCAACAGCTTCATGTACCAGACCGTCGGCCACCAGGTGCTGCCGCTGTACGCTGCCGCGACGGGCCTGCCGCTGTACCGCCAACCCATTGTCGGGCACGCCGTGCAGTCGGGAAGGGAGTACCACCATGGGGATGACGGGGGAAACGAGACGGGCGACGAAACAGAGTCCATGACGCGGCTCCTCCGCCGCGTGCTCGCCGACCACCCCGAAGCCAACGCTGTCTGCGCCGGCGCCCTGCTGAGCACCTACCAGCGCACGCGCGTCGAGTCGGTGGCCGTGCGCTTGGGGCTGGTCTCGCTGGCCTATCTGTGGAAGTACCCAATCCTGCCCTCATCGTCAACCGCCTCCTCGACTGTGGACTACCTCGACGACTTGTCCGCCGCCGGCTTCGACGCCCGCATCATCAAGGTCGCCAGCGGCGGCCTCGACGAATCGTTGCTGTGGACCAACGTGGCCAGCGCCGCCGGCCGCGCGCGGCTGCAGCGGGCGCTCCAGCGTCTGGGCCTGGCCGACGACGGTCCGGGCAGCATGCTGGGCGAGGGCGGCGAGTACGAGACACTAGTGGTGGACGGGCCCCGTGCGCTGTTCCGGGACGGGTCGCTCTCGGTGGCCGAGGGCGACCGGCGCGTTGTGCACGAGGGCGGTGGAACATCCTGGTTGCAGATCCGGACGGCGACGGTGGTACCCAAGGACGAGGCAGAAGCACACGAGGCCAAAGACAGCCAGGCCGAGGTGCATCAGCCGAGACTGCTGGACGCGCGGTTTTCTGCCGTGCTGGCACTGTTGAGGACAGGGGCCGACACAGATGCAACACAGTCGTTGGCAGCCTCCCTCTCCTTGAAAGACGAGACGCCTTTTTTCCTCTCCACCAGCCGACTGCCCGTCGTCACGACATGGCGTGTTGTTCCCAGCCTTCACGGCACCTCACCCTCACCCTCGATTGCCGACGCGACCCAGTCCATCGTCGACCAGGTCCGCCAGCGTCTCCAGAACCTCCAGGCCCTGTCTCCCACCCACAGTGTTGTCCGCACCCTGGTCGTGCTCCGCCGCATGGCCGACTTCCCGGTCTTTAACGGCGTGTACGGCACCCTGTTCACAGGCGCGCCCAACCCGCCATCGCGCGTCACCATTGCCTGCGGCGAGGAGCTGCCGGCCGGTGTGGACGTTGCCGTCTTCCTGAGCGTTCTGGGTGACGACACAACAAAAATCAACGCTGCCAGCCGTCAAGGCCTCCACGTCCAGTCGCGCTCGTACTGGGCGCCGGCCAACATTGGGCCCTACAGCCAGGCCGTGTCGGTGCTGGCTCACGGCGGCGGCGGTGACAGAAACGGAAGCAGCGGTGGTCCACGCACCGTCTCCATTGCCGGCCAGATCCCACTGGTTCCTGCCACAATGGACCTGCCCGACCAGACCGTGGAGGCGGGGGAGGTAAAGAATGGTGGACAGGCAGACGAGCTGCCTGCCTCGTTCGCTTTCCAAACGGTGCTCGCGCTGCAGCACCTTTGGCGCATCGGTATCGACCTGGATGTGCAGTGGTGGGGTAGCGCCGTGGCCTATGTGCCGCGGCAAACCGACAATGAGGCGACACCGTCCTTGCCGAGCAAAGCGCTGCTGGTGGCCCAGGCATGGCGCACCGCACACGAGTGGCGGCCAAAGGGAAAGGACGACGAAGACGATGACGAAAACAACGACGGCCCCGACCTGTGGGACCGCAAGTTTGACGCACGGTATGCCATGTACGGCGGGAGTGGCGGCGGCAGCGACGAGAACACGCCACAGCTGCCGGACTGGAGAGTACTCCAAGGAGGCGTTACCCACAAGGCCATTCCACCCGTCTTCCTGGCCGAGGTGCAGGAGCTGCCGCGGTCGGCGCCGGTCGAGTGGCATGCACAGGCTGGGTTTAGCCATGTGTCGACGGGTGACAACAGCAACATCCAGTGCCGGGCATGGGCTGCGGGCGACGACGCAGCCAACAAGACATGGACGCACCAGACAATCCTTAAGACGGCGCCGCCACGAGACGACAACGACGATGACGACAGCGACAGTGAGGATGGCACCAAGGACAGCGGTCCAGCAGCAGCACCCCGCAGCAGCCGCGTGGTCGTGCAGACGACTACAGCGTGGGCCTATCCAGCAGACGCAGGGCAATCGGTGGTGGGCTTGCCGGACATGGCTCTGTCAGAGAACGTCGACGTGGTGTACGCCGACATGCGCATCTGCCAGATTTCAGAGAGCCGCGCCGCCACCACGCCCGTTGTCCCCTGTGCTTCGCTGTGGAACAGCCGCGGCGAGCGTCTAACTGCCGTCGTGGTGCAAACTGTCTACGGGGAGGTATAAAGTCATCCAGCCGTCGTATATGAATTAATTGACAATATTTTTTTTTTCAATTTCCTCGACCTGTCTGAGGCCATAACCTAAACCCCGTGATCTGTACCTTGCAAACGTGTGAACCTGTGCACCGCACCTTATGTATACAAAAACAAAAAGAGACCGCCCAGAAGAGAGCCAAACCATAAGAGCCGCCGCAGTCCCAAGTCCTCGTCGACCTTTTCGACCATTTCGATCACCTTCCCACATACTTTGTTCCTTCTCTGTTGCTTCTTTTCCGTGTCTGAATCCGTTGAAGTCTGCCCACACTATGGTAGGATCTGCATCTCCTCGACACGGTCCGGCGCGTACTCGTCCTTGTACGTGTCCCACAGCCGCTGCAGCTCGTCGCAGTACAGCCCGTGCAGCCGGTCCACCTCAGCCGGGTCCAGCGTCTCGCTCGCCGCCTTGGTCACCGGGATGGGGCGGCCCACCACAATGTTGAGCGGGTGCCGGTACGGCATCAGGCCGTAGTCGTAGTTAAAAATGCCGCGCCCGCGCATAAAGGGCAGCGTAAACTTCCAGACCTTCAAGACGTGCATCTGGAACCGGTGCAGGAGCGGGTGATCGTCGCCCTGCAGCTGCGTGTACAAGTCGACCTCGCCGAAGCCCAACACCGGCACCAGGTCGGCGCCCGTCGCCATGGCCACCTTGATGAAGCCCGAGCGGCCGTGCAGCACGAGCCGCATGGTGCCCGGGTTCGCCTGCAGCGACTCGCGCGCGCCACCAATGACAATGGTGACGGCGCGGCCCTGGCCCTTGCCGTCGGGCCCGCCGCGGCTTAGCAGGTTGATGATGGACTCGCGCGCGACGGAGCACATGCCGGCCATGAGCAGGTACTCCCGATAAAAGGGAATGTTAAAGTTGGAGTCGAGCGTGAGCAGCGAGTTGGTGATGCCCGGGTACTTTTCGCGAAAGCCCAGCGCGTTGGTGCCAAAGGCCACCCAAGCGCCGTGCGAGATGATGCCGTGCGGGTGGTACCCAAAAATGTACTTGCGGTCGGCGGGCAGGTCGCCCGTCTTGTGCAGCTGGGCGGGGAAGTAGTTGGCGAACCAGGTCCAGATGGGCAGGCTGCGGAACCGCTCGGAGCGCCAGCGCAGGCGGCCATTGGTGGAGGCGCTGGAGACGACGATCATGAGAAAGTAGGGGATGATGAGGGGCCAAGCCAAAGGCACGGCGCAGCAGAAGAAGAAGAGCGGGATGGACATCATGAGGCACGAGCAGTGGATGAGCACGGCGAGCGTCTGCTTGCGGCGGCGCAGGGGCACGCGCAGCGGTGCAAAACGGATAGCCTTGGGCGCATCCTTGGGCGACTGCGGCGCTGCGGTCGTCGTCGTAGACGCAGCGGTTGTGGTACCTGCGGTACCGTTCACGGTCCGCTGGCGCGGCTGCTGGTTCAACTCCATGTTGTTGGTTGTGTTGTCGTTGTCGTCGTCGCTGTGGTCGTCGTCGGTCTCCTCGTCCGTTTTGTGGTTGTGATGCGCGCCCGTTCCGTTGCGCTGCTGCCGCACGCCGTTGGTGCCGTTCACGCCGTTCACACGGCCGTTGCTGTTGTTGAGTCGCTCGTAGTCGAGGGTCACCGAAGGCATTGCGTCTGTGTGGATGTGGGTGTCTATCTGTAACAAAGTTGTTAGCATCGAGATGTGTCAAGTCTGCGTCGTGTCAACGTGTCTCCTCGGAGCTCATACCTGTCAGTCGCCTGCACGATCGCAAGGAGGGTCTACGCTGGTTTCCAATCAACCCGCTGTCTTTTGTGCTGAGAAGAGTCGCTTCGTAGTCCTCGAGAAGAGAGGAACGGATGGATTCGCAAACGGCCGTCAAGCGAGGCCAAAATTGATATCGCTGCCAAAGATCGCACACGCTGTCGCGTCGCAGGGAGGAATGCGCTGAGGTGATGTGCTGAAGATGAGTCGCTATTCTAAGAAGCAGGTGAAGTATCCAAAATCTATGTCAAGGACAGTCGTGGGGATGGAAGGAAAACTCTATGTTTATGGTCGCTCGTTGTGCCTTCCTTTGGGCGTCAGATTTTGGTTCTCGTGTCGTTCCTTCTCTCCCTTTGCTCGCCCCCTCTTGCCCGGGCGGGAAGAAAAGTAAGCCAGCTGATTTGCACATGCTTGATGACGTTGTGCCGTCCTTCCCTTAATTACTTGTGGCTGGGTGCTACGGCCAGCCCGCCGCTAATTAGGCGGCAAGCTTCAGGCTAGCTTCTGGGAGGTCTCCTACAGTCACGCGAAAAGTCACGTGTAAAACTGGCTTAGACGGACCAACCTCGAGCAACAACTGTTGTCTTTGTACCTTCATTCTATGAAGAATATACTCCGTACAATGAGCTTTTTATATCATCTCAAGTTTTATTCTTATTTTGGAAGTTTGTAATTGAAGGGGCCTGGAGGGAAGGGCCAACACTGCTTTTGGGAATGGGCGTTAATACGAGCGTGTTCGAACTACGAGGTATGAAAAGACGATACATAACCTGGGGTGCACGACATGATGTAAAGACATAGGACCAGGCGTGCTAAAGACCACCGATATTGTGTTATCGTGGTGTCCGACGTTGAACGGCGGTTATATTCAAAGCAGCCGACATCTCGACATTGAGTGGCAATGCCATTATCTCTTATGACCTATTTGATTTTAACCCACTTCTTGATCTAAGTTCTTATTCACTCTCCTGCTTATCTCGTTCTGCTTTCCATCTTCTGTCTTTTGTACCGTTTTATGAGTGTATTTTTGAATAAAGAGAGAGAGATAAAAAAACAAGATCATACATTGGCACGTAAGATGAGAAGAGATCCCTGGAAACGGTCTGCGTCTGCCGACAGAATACGTAAAGAGGAATGATGCGAATCGATGTAAGAGAGAAGAAAAAGAACAATGGGGGGGACAAGAAGAGGAGAAGAGACAAAAAGCATCGGGTCAATAAAAAAAAAGGCAGATTAAAAAAAAGAGATTTGCAACAACAAAAAAGCGGGAGACAAAAAGGGACTTCAAGGCAAGATAGCCACACACAAAAACAAAGTAAAAGTTTTAACGATAGAACCTCAAGATTTCAAAAAAGAAAAAAAAAAGAAACACCATCCATCAGAACTGAAAAAAGCCCTCCTTTCCTTCGGTATCCTCCGTGTTTCCTCCATGTACATGTGCTCCGAGACCCTTCCTTCTATCCAACAGCCGCCGTTTAGTCGCTGCCCGTGGGCTTGAAGACAATGGTGGCCGAGCCGCCCGAGACGAGGGCGGTGGTGCAGCCGGTGCTGCCGCCGTAGTACGAGCCGCTCTTGAGGTAGCAAGGCGCGGTGATGTCGCCGGTGATCTCAATGTCAAAGTCGAGCTCGGCGGTGGTGGTGGGCGTGTTGGGGAAGATGGAGATGTAGGTGACGCCATAGATATCCGTGCCGGCGCCAATGTTGACGGGCGCCCAGTTGCCGGCCGAGTCGGGGTACTCGGAGCTGGTCCAGATGCAGGCCTGCTCCTCGCTGACGCCAGCGTTGTTCACATAAAACTGGCCGCTCGTGTACTTGCCCTGCCACTGGTAGGCGGTCTTGGCGTTGAGGTTGGTCAGCGTGTAGGTGCCACCGGGCTGCGTGATGAGCGGGACGTTCATCATCTCGTTGCCGGGGTAGTTGGTGCCGCAGACGGCGGCGACGTCGGAGAGCTTGTTCTCGACGGAAATGCCGCCAAGACCGTCCATGCACAGCGTGTCAAAGTCCGGGTTGGTCAGCTCGAGATAGCCGTCGCTGTTGCACCAAAGACCGCCGATGGACTGGCCGGTGGTGCCCTGCGAGGTGGTGGGCCACTGGGCCTTGGTTTGGCCGGGGGCGCAGGCGTACGAGCAGAAGGAACCGGTCACGCAGCCGCCGCTGACGGGCTCGACAATGTCGCTAATGGACACGCCGGGGGTCCAGGTGCCGACAGTCTGGATGGAGGCCCAGCCGTCGAGGCCGACCCAGTCGACGGCGAGGGCACCGTAGTCGGAGGGGAAGTGCGAGCAGGGGATGGTGCCGCTGGGGAACGTGGAGGACGAACCCGAGCCGGTGGCGGCAGCGGTGCTGGAGGCAGCAGCGGACGTGGAGGTGGTCGAGGTCGAGGTCGAGGTGGACGTGGAAGTCGTCGAGCTGGACGTGGAAGTCGAGGTAGTCGAGGTCGAGGTGGATGTCGACGACGACGACGACGACGACGACCAAGACGACGACGACGACGTCGTCTCGCTGCTCGACGAGACCTTGCTCTCAAAGAACTCGGCGGCCTGCTTGGTGGTCTTGGGCTTGGCCGTCGAGGTGGGCGTGGACGTGCCGACGACGAGACACTCGCCGTTCTCGATGCAGGCCTTGGCCTCAGTGGCGGCGACGGTCTCGCCGTCCGCGTAGACGTACTTGGTCTCGACGGCGGGGACGACGGTGGTGACGGCGTGCGCACGCTTCACGACCTGGGCGGGGACCTCAACGGCGGCGGCGGGAGCAGCCTCACGCTTCTCGTTGGCGGCGACGTTCATGGCGCGGTGGCGGTGCATGTGCTGGTGACGCTGGTGGCCCATCTCGGCGGCGGCGCCGGCCACGAGCGCAGCCGTGACGGCAAGGTGGACGAGGCCCTTCATGGTGATGGGACCTTGATTGGTGTTGGTGGGTTGTTGTTGCTGCAACGCTGTGTTAGTATTACAAGACGGGATGCTGTGTTGTGATGAAGCGCGGTGTTCAAAAGTCTTGGCGTAGATCGATGCTGCGATGGTTGCGAGGTGTGTTTTGCGATCAAGGTAAGGAGATGTAGCAATGAATCGAGTTAAAAGTAACTCAACGTGTCGTCGGAGATGTCGTCGCAGTATTTTTTTGAATATTGTCGCTCGATACTCGAGTCGTTTAAGTCAATCGAGTTGCCTTTGTTGTCGTCAATGTCGATGTCGTTGTTGTCCCTCTTTGTGTCGTCCTCTTTCGTTTCGATTGTGCCGTCGTTTGTGTCGTTTATTTGTCGCTTTCTTCCAACTCTCTGTCGAGTCCGTTTGTTTGTCGTCGCTGTCGTTTGTTGTCCTGTCTTTTTTGTCTTTTTGTCGCCGGGTTCTTTGTTGATCGAGTCGTGATTTCGTCTGATGTGCTCACTCGTTGCGTTGCTTGTTCTCACCTTTGTAATTCTGCTGGACGATATCGTGAAACTGAGTTATCGTTTTGTCTCTTTCTCTTCTCTGTCTGTCGAAAAATAACTTCCAAAAGGAGCGTGATAGAGGAGCAGGGTCCTCAGTTGGATGGAGAAGCGAGCGTAGGGGGGAACGAACGTCGACCGTGATGCTGTGATCGTAGAAACGAAGAAGCAAAAAGGGAAAGGGAGAGAAGAAGAAGAAAAAAGAAGAAAAGAAACGAGCGAAAACGAGCGAAAGAGGAAAAGGGAGAGACACCAAAAAGGGAGCGAGCGGTCTGAGAATGAGCGAAAGGGGTGGATTGAGTGAGTGTGTGGGCAAAGCGCAATATTGAAAGAGGGGACCACAAAATGAACGGCAAGCCACTGAGAGGCAAAAGAACGAGAGACAGCGCGTGGGAGATCAGTGGGAGTCAAGTGGGAGACTAAGTGGGAAGTTCGACGACGAGATGAGAGACAGTGACGACGTCTACTACAGCTCGCAGGCTACGGGGTGACTACTCCGTACGCTCTCAGGCACAGACAGGCACACATCGACCGCTGGCAACACTGACGACGACGACGACAGCGGCCTACGAAACAAAAAGGGTCCCTACACGGACGACGACGTCCACAGACGATAGATACAAGCCTAATGATCGGCCCCAAGTGGTCGGGGCTTGGCGAAATTGCATTCCCCATTGAAGGGGCAAAGACCAGACAAGGGGAAATGAGCAAGAAAAGAAAAGGAGGGAAAAAGGGAAAAAGAAGGAAGAACAAGAAAAAGTGTGGCAGGTGGGAGTGGACCAGGGGTCTGGGGGTTGGTCTGCTCCGTACTAACAGTCAGATATGACAGGGCGATTGGTCTGAATGGGGGACGGCGGGCAGTGGTGTATCGTCAACGCGGCGGCAGGTGGAGGGACAGGGGTGTGAATGGGCTGGTGGAGGGAGAGACAGAAGGAGAGACAGGGACGTTGTGAGTGAACAGTGACAGGCAAATGGTGATAGGAAGCGGTGAGAGGTAGTGAGAGACTGAGAGAGAGAATGAGTGTGAGAGAACGATCATCAGCGCTGGCCACGTCGACGGCATGAAGGGCTACAAGGACGGGCAAAAGAAAAAAGACTGCTGGCGAGACTGAACAAAAAGACAAGTGACCAAAGACAAGAGACACGAAACAAGAGACAAAGACAAAGGACCCTGTGCAGTCCGTCCCTTTGCCGTTGCTTCCCTTGTTTTCCTGCCCAGCTGTCCCTTCATACCAACCGGGCGCGACTGGAATGCATGGCTGCCCGTTTGCTGGCAGCGTCATCGTCATCGCGTGGATTCCAACTTTCTTCGATCGCAGACAGGAGAAAAACGATGAAGAAAAAGAGGGCCGCCGCGAGAAGCCAAGACAAGGCCGCGGGCGGGCACTTGCTGGCTCGAACAGGCACATTGCCGAGCAGGGCCTGATGCTGGCAAAGATGGAGTCGATTGATGGTGCATCGCCGCTGGTGGCCTGGCCGGACTGGCTGGGCTTGGGCGCGGCCGTTTCAGAAACAAGGAAGCACGAATGAAAAGGTCGGAATCGACATGCGGTCTTTTGGGCCGATGCCCCCTTTTTCGTCCTCCCCCTGCTCCTGGGCTGCTCCTTCCTTTTCGCCTTTGCTCCCTTTCCTCTTTTTCTCTCCTTCTTTCCCTCCCTCTTTTCCAGCGCGCCCTGGGAAGGCGCGCCCACCCACACCATCCCACCTCAACCCCCTTGTTGTTGCTCCACCCGGTCGTCGATTGCCCCTTCCTCATTGGCCTCTGTCGCCTCTTGTGCCTGGCAGCGTCCCTCCTTCTCTCTCTGGCCGTCATCCCCCTGTTCCTGAACTTGTCCCGATTGGGAAGTTACGCCAGGCCATTTTTAGATTAGCCCCGCCGCGTCGTCTGCTGGACTCTGTCCGGGTTCTGCTGGAATAGGGATCGCCCCATGATCTGCTCCGCTTTGTCGGTTTCTTGGTCGTCTTGGTCGTCCTGGTTTTCTCTCTCTCGCTTTCAAAGTAGAGAGGGCAGAGCTTGTGCGCACAACACGGGCTCGACAGGCTCAATTCGATCTCGGCTGGTGGACCGCGCCATGCAGGCACTCTCGGCGTTCTTCGTTCCCCATCATTCGACTTTGGTGTGTTCTCTGTCTCTCTCTCACCTCGTCAGCCCGTCCAACAGGATCCTCTCTTATCTCCAGCCAAACTAGTGGAGTCGATACAGCGAAAAACGACAGGCCGAAAAGAGCAGAGATGCAGCCTGCCGCGCGCAGCTGAAGCTGACAGCTGGACAGAGACGGGAACGCTCGAGATGCACGACGCACGAGAATGCATTTGCATCGCCATGCACTGCACTGCACCGCACTGCACTGCACCAAACGATCGTCCTGAATGCCGAGCGACGTGTTTCGTCGTCTGGCTTTTTTTACATGGTTCGTCCCATGTCTTGTCCCAACGGGTTGTGTACTTGGACTTGTACGACGTACCTCGGGGCATACGCGGCCAACGCTTGTTACGAGCATTCATTCGTATTTCTTCTTGGATCTTTTTTCCCGTTCCTCTCCTTTTTCTTGAAAATGGGAAATTGCCTATTGTCGTAATGCCCATCCACGACTATCGTCCGGGGCTATTGAGGCCTGGACTACAAAGTACGGAGTACGTACTTTACCTGCTTCGAAAACTGGACCGAACTGGACTGGCCTGGCTTGACCTTCCCAATGGATCCACCAACTACCGACAAAGAGTGCGGAGCAGACAAAGGGGAAAACATCCGGTGGGCTGTGGACGCTGTGGGCGTTGTGGTGCTTGGTGATGAACGCCGTTTGTATGCGTGGTTTTGTCTTTTTGTCAATTTTCTCTTCCTTTTGTTTGTCCTGGCTTTTTAATTACACACACGTGTCGACCGAGATGGTAACGACAACGACAATGGAAAGAGGGGCAAAGAGGAGGGCAAATGAGCGACAGGCACACGCAATCCGGACCAACAGGGTCATCTATTAAAATTGGGCGGTCGAAGCGGGACAGGATTGATTGACCACGCGGTGCAGACAACAGGACGACTGCAGATAGAGTGCCGCATGGAGCACGGCGTAAAGTGCGTCTGTTGGCTGTCCACTGTCGACACTGGCATTCTCATGTGCGACACATGAGCATTGTGACTCGAACTCGACGATGTTCGAATACGTTGGACCCTGAAAGACGGAATGGAAGAGGGGACACAACCATACGAGTATGGCCGGCTCGACCCGCCCGGATCCAGGAACGACAAGAGGTCAAGAACAAAGAACAAAGAACGGGGACAAAGAAAACCCGACACGACGGACAAGCGACCGTTAGACTTTAACACACCGTTGAACAAAGAGACTTTGCCAGCTTCCACTCACGTCGTTTCTCGTCTCTTTTCCGCCTCTTTCTTCTTCGCTCTCCTCTAGATTTTTGTTTCATCCTACCCCACCACGATATCACTCCACATCGTCAAATTTTCTACGGCCACGACAGATGGAGCACAGGATTCAAAGTACGCAGTTAAAATATGGATACAGACAGAGGCATACGTCAGACGACGTAGTCCGGTATGACGACGCCCGTTCTGCGCGTAAAATTGCCATGCCGTCAGAGGATACCTCCCAGACGAGCGGGGACAACAGCGTCAACTTCGTCTGAAAGACGACGAGAATAAAAGTATAAAACGAACGAATTTTCCGGTCGTTTTCTTCTCGGTCTCCATGCTTTTCTCTTCTTTTTTTTACCCACGAGAACATTTCACTCTAGGCCGTTGCCGTTGCCGAGAGATCCACTGTCAACCGTCGCTTTGGGCTTGTTTCCACGCCGGTGGGACATGGCAGACGAAACAAACAAAGAAAATAAATGGGCAAAAAGAAGCAGCGTGGGGAAACCCGTCAAGAGGCGGCAAACGAAAGCAAAAGAGAACAAAGAACGGGAAGCCGTTTGAAAAAGCCAAGAGGACAGAAACCGACGATGCGTTTGACGATACAGAAACTATCGTGCCCGCTAACGTGAGGCTTTTTTCTAAATGTCGAGATTTTCACATCTCTTTGTCTTTTTCGATCAGAATCTTCCTCTTTTGCCATGTCTAGCCGCGCTGTGCAGCGTTGGGCGGTGGGCTGCAGAAACCGGTGAAGGGAAGGAGGAAGGAGAAGATATGCCGGATCTGGTGTCGCGTGATCTATCATGATATCCTGTGTGTCGGCTGGCAGCCATGCGCAGCAGCTGGCATATTCTCTGTCCTCTGGTATTTTCTACAAGTGCACAATACTCTGTACTTTGCCAAAAGAACTGCCAATGGGTGCTACGAAGTCTGAAATGTTACCGCTGAGAGACCGTGTGACTGGAATGGAGCCTGGATTGCGGCCGGGACGCGCGATGTTTGAGATCGCCGATGCGAGAAAGGACTGGTAAACAATACAAACACACCAGGTGGACGACAGCGTGTGAAGACGCGTGTAGTTTGACGGCCCAGTGGCATCTCGCCCAGGTAACAACGACTTGTGTTTTGAAAGGAATGCTCGATCTGACATCTGGTCCCTGACAAAACTGCGGAGGTGTCAACACCACCCACATACCCACGCGAATTCACATACACTGAGATGGTGGTGACGTCCCTGAACTTTATGTTTCATCTGTCCTTGTAAGGAGGGTCTCGGATGGTGCAAAAGCAGTTGTGTTTGTCTTGTCCTCAAACACCGACTATGTGGTCCCCGTGACGCGAGAAAGGCGCGATGTTGCCATGAATTGTCCACAGCCTTGCCGTACAAGTCCTGGTAATCAACAATGATACCACGTTTTTTTTTCGTGAAAAAAAAATTGTGACAAAAATAATGCTCGGCTTGACGTGGGGTTTTTTTTGCAGTAACACATAAGGGTAGAAAAGTAAGAAAATAAGATCTGTGCATCATTCGGGTTGTTAATCATGAGAAAATATCACAGCTTCGCCGAACCAGACGTGGTCAGTCCCAACAGCCACAGACCTCACATAACACGACAGAACTCTAGGCCTAGAGATCTGATCTAAATGCCTCCTTAGAGGGTATTTATAATCTAGATATCTACAATACATATCAATCCCAGCTTTTACTGCATCAGCTGATCTACAAAAAAAAAGAAGAAGAAGAAAAGGTCCACCGCCTCGTTCGAAAGATTGAAAATCAACATAGTCAAGGAAGAAAGGAAAATAAGGAAAATAAGGAAAATAAGGAAAATAAGGAAAATGAGGAAAATATCGTAGAGCTCTAAAAGAGAACAATAGTTATTCAAGTAATACATACTTCAGATCAGTATCTGTTATGACATGACCCGAGCTCCAATTTCATCCACAAGGCTGTGGTTGATGTTTACCTGCTTTCATTCGGCTTGACTAGAGCCACAATTTTTCCAACTTTGGCTTTGTTGATTTTTTTCTTCTTTTTTCGTAATCTAATAAAACCCAAGTATTGTATTACATATTCTTAGAGCCTCGAGTTGAATCAACATCAAAAGCACTACGATGGTAGAAACATCCACTGCCAGCCAAAATCTTTACGGATGACTTCGCATATCCATCGATCAGACTGTGAGTTTTTTTGTCTTTCTATCAAATTGAATTTGGATCATTTTTCCCTCTCTACGTTTGACCAATAAATATCCGTAGCACAAAAAAGAGAGACAAACGAACGGGGCGAAATTGCTTCTTATATATTATTTATTGCCCGCGGCACTGACCGGACCGGCTCCGGAGGTGTCTGCTCAGCTGTGCCGGAATTTTATGCGGCCGTAGACTTTCTTGGGAACTTCATCAGCACTGTAGTCTCAGTTTTAACCAATGATTCTGCTTATTTATTATCAGTTTTGTTTCTTCTGCCTCCGTTCTTCGGTGAGTTCGGCAGCGTTGGGCGGCAGCAAGCCTATCAACACATGCACCGGCAGGAGGCGCCGACATCCTAAGTTCGTATCGACCGCCGGAAACAGTGAACACGAGGAAACCAATCCCAGCTCATTGTCGTTTGACTGATCTCATAGGCTGCGTCTGTGGCTGCAGAACATCTGTATGCAAGGGTGTCTGCATATTGCCTACGTTTTTCAGCTGCTGTCTGTCCAATAAATTTATCAACCGAGCACGACGTCGTATTCGAATGGGGAAACAAAACAATAAAAAAGAAAATACAGGAAGGGAAAACAGAGATCGAAATAAAGATAAAAAAAAATAAAGTGAAACCAGGAAAACGAAGCCAGAAAGGAGTATGGTAAAAATTAAGGAACGTAAAGTTGATTGTTCTCAGTATTACAATCACCGTAGGAAAACAACAAAGGTAGTTTTCTCTGTCCTACCGAATTTTGTATGTTTTGAAAAAGGATAAAATCCAAACCACTTCCCAAACTATTGCTTATGTGCATGGTGGCGCTCCTGTGACGCCCTTCTGCATGTTCCACAGACGAACGAACGAACAGAATGAAGCGATGCAACTCTGTATATTTACGTCAGACGATATGGACGATGATGGAAGGAGGGCGGCGGAAGACGGAAGAGGTGCGGGCCTGCGGCGACAATCCGACTTTACTGCAGGAGGGTCGGACGAGGAGCTACCCAGTAGACAAGAGGAGAAAGGGGAAAAGAGGAAGCAAGGTAAGTGCACAAGTTTGAGGGCCACTGAGCAATGAGAGCAAGAGCTATGGTGATCATTGGATGAGAGATCAGCGAGCAAAGACGAGGCTCACGGCTAAGGTACGCTGATTCGCTACCCAAGCTACCCAGGAGAAGAGACGAGGAAGCTGCGACTTAGGAAAATTAAGAGAGAGGTCTGATAAGTCGCCGAACGTGCCGTCAGACGGGACACATCCGAGGCCGGGAAGGTCAGGGCTAGTCTGTACAAGAAGGCAGGTAGTCGAGGCAGGTCTTCGCCCTCGCGCTCGCTCTCGTCGGTTGTCCTCCGCATGCTGTTGTATTCCGCATTGTCGTATTGGGCTCGCCAGGCTCGCCAGGGCAACCTGCCAAGATCTCACTCACGCCTTGCCATTCAGCCCGGCGAATTAAGTACATTGTATCTTACATTGACAGGGACGCCGTCGCGATCGGAGGTCACACAATTCCCCGCTCCGCGCATGCTCTGGAGAGCTCACCGAACTGGGAAAGGTATTTCCATGTTGGTCGTCCAGGTAGCTCCAGCTGTCCAAGGGCAAGCTGGCGCGTCACCTCTGTCGCGTTGGTTGTTTGGTTGTCGCTTTTGGGGGTATGCATCGCGCTATGGCAACACAGCCACAGTCCAGCGGGCCTGGGCCCTCTCCTGCCCGGCTCTCCTCGGCGGGGGGCGGCTTCCCCTTTTTCTTGCGAGCTTGCCTGGTTGCATGTGTTGAATTTACGAGTTGGGTTCTCCAATAAGTTGTGGTGGTCTGTGAGTCCGTGTATTGTTGCTTTTGTTGCCTTGATTTTTAGCCTCTTTACCTGGCCAATTGGGATGTTATCTCGCCAGTCTCGCTGTTGTCACTGTATTTGTGTTTTGTTCTATTTTCATACACACAATTTTGATATTGATCTGTTCGACCCCATACGCCGTATTTTGCCTTTGTATTTATTCCATACAGGCCCAACCGGGAAAACCAGTCCTTCCTTTCCCCGCCGGGCTCGCCGGGTCACCAGATCTAGTCGGTTTGTTCTGCAAGCACGGCAAGCCACGAGGCCAGGCCATGAGCCTGGTCTGGCCACTCTATGTGAATCATAACTTATCAATAATAACGACAATAACCTTCTCACACCAGGCACAGACAAGCACAGACAGGCACAGCAAGAAAACATTGGCACTGTATGGAGAACGTATGGAGAATGTATGGAGAACATCGAGAACGGAGTCGACGGAAGGAAGAGGGCTCATCCTCCTTTGGTCTCCTTTTTTCCCTTTCCCGTTCCTGGCTAGACACGCTCGACACGCAGATGCACAGACACGTATCTTACACAACGTCGTCGACCTATCCACAGCTCGTGCTCGCGTTACAGACCTGACGCGGTTGGGGATGTAGACGAGCGTTGCTGTTCCTGAATTGACTGATTCCCGACGTTGCTCGTATCGGCTCTTGCATGGCCTTTTTTGATGATGGGGCCGCAGAAACGCACAGATCCTCTCTTGTTCTTAAAATACTTTACAACTCCATACTTGTACTGCTGCCGACTCAACTCACAAAAATACGTACGAAATACGTGAAACCGGTTCAGGCTGCCCCGTCCCCCTTTACAGTCCTGGCCCAGTCCCCGTTCAAGTCCCGTTCGAGTCCCCTGTCAGCAGCCGAGCATCCCACCGCTGACAACATCTGAACATAGCGCCACATGAGGTTTGCAACTACGTGGTCGTAATTACACACCAAGCTCTGGCCATCTTTCTTTGCGTGAAGTGCGACACCCTTGTTATTCTTGGCCTCAAAGCCTCTCGTGGCTTGCCGGGCCAGTCGTGTCTCTCTTGCACAATTGCCACTTTCACATTGATGCACACCAATGGCATGCCGTAGTCTGTCCCGTCTGCCACATGCGGCTGTCTCCCATCTCCCCGTCTCCCGTCGTCCACTGTCGTTTGCCCTCACCTCCCTCACCTCCAAAATCCAGCCACACGCTTCACCCAATGGAACACTTCATACTACGTACTGGTATCTTACTGGGGATGTCCTCCGAACAGGGCGTTGCTGGCGTAATGCGGGCGCCCTGTTAGGCTCCATGCTTCCTCGCTCCCAAGCCCCGTTCGAGCTATCTTGTGGAGCGTGGAGTGCGACGGAGTATCTTACTATCTGACATATGTACGAATAGGGAGAAGAGGAGCGCCCATCTATCAATACTCCGTATCTTAAGTACGACTTGTAAGAAACAAACAAGCACAGGAACCAATACCCGCTCCCCACACCACCTTGGGGCCCTCCGCTCGCCTCGTATTCTGGGAAATCTGCACCTGCTCCTCTCTTCTCAGCCCAGCGATGGAGACCAGACAGCCAGAGTTGCAGCCAGCCAGCCAGCTTCTCGGAACACCCGCCTCTCCCTTTCCCGATGAGCTCGATGGCTCGATGGACTCGATGGACTCGATGGACTCGATGGACTCGTTGGCCTCGATGGCCCTCTGTTTTTCGATGGTCTCGACCCCTTTCCGGCGGTGCTCCGTTTCCCTTGGTCGACTGGCTGGCTCGCCATCACATTTCAGCTGATGTCGAGAGAGACAAGGCCACCAGAACACAGACAGACACAGCTAGACACAAACACCGCGCTGTTTCTGACGGGTCGGCACCCAGGAACCGAGCGAGCAGTTGCAACACAGTATGGATACAAGCAACACAGCCCAAACAATGCACCCTCTCGTCAACACAACACATCGCATACAAGTACAGACACAACGCGCCACATACGCGAGACAGCCACCTTGAGGCCATCATACAAGTAGGATACAAGTAAGATACACACATCCACTGGCGACCCGTTGCACAGAGTTACAGACTGTGGCGCACGCGCCCGCGCCCGCGCCCCTTTCTTTTCCTTCTCCTTGTTTGTGTGTTGTGTTTTGGCATCGTGTCTCGTGCTTCTCGACGGCTGTGGACAGTGGGTAAATTACGTAGTTACAGCTGTCTTCGTAGTGCTGGAGACGTCCCAACAGCCTGCGGCCCAGGCACCCTCTGTCCACTCTGTTCGGCACGTTCGTGGGCGATGTGCGCACCGTTTTGGTACTTTTGGTCTCCCCCCCCTCCCTAGGCTTCCCCCGAAGGCGCCCGCTCGGTAGCGCTACACAGACCACACGGCCCGCCCTGTTGCCCCCCTTCCCACCCATCCGCTGTAGAAACCCACTCCCACTGAGAAGTGTTATTGTGCACCAGCCTCACCTCCCCCCGGTCTGAGTTGCCCTGTCGAGAACCCCCTGGTCAGGCAGTTCAGAAGGCCCAGTCGCTCTTTCCTTGCTCCCCTGCTCGCTTTCCCCCAAGAACGGCCATGCAGGCGAAAACGAAGGGAAGGAACAAAAAGCAACAAAAAAACAACAGTTTTCACGCATCTGTTCAACCAATTGTTCTTTCCTTTTCCGTTGTGACACGCAGTGCGCTTTTCCGCCTTCTTTCTTCGTTGACAACAAACAACGTCGACGACGTTCCCTCTTTGCTATTCAAGCCGTCAATTCGCCCCATTACCTAATCTTTCCTATTTGGCTGCCTTTTTGCCTATTCCCTTTTTTCCCTCTGGCCCCTCTCGCTCTGCCCTCTCCATTCTCTCCCGCACTCTCTCTTTTTTCCTTTCTTCCTTACCAACAAATTCGACCCAGAGCTGTCGCCACGTTTCTCCAGCCACACATCCAAACCTCCTCACTCTCCTCTCCCCCTACCTACCAAGCCAGCAAGCCTCGCTCCCCCCAAAGCCCTGTTTACTACCGATTGCTCCTCTGCTTTCGATCCTCCACCCCCCGTCGAAATCGATGATGCTCTTTGGACGCTGTTGTTGAGCGAGAGACGCCGTCCTCCCCTCATTCTCGGAGCCGTGAAGAAATTATTGAGAGAAAAGAGAGACGAGGAAAATAGGAAGACGATCCGATGCGCAGAGAGCGACGACGCGTTGTGTGTTGAGGGAATCTTTTTGATTTTGTGCTGATTCTGTTTCGCTTTTCGTCCTTTTCCTTTCTTATTCTTTCTTTGACTCTTTGACGCCTTTCCCACCTTTCTTCTTGTCGATTTTGTCAATTTGTCGCCCTCGTAATTGAACGACAAACATCGACCAACGAACACCACAGCAAAAAGGAGGACAGGGTTGATTCCATCTCGATCAATCTCCGAGACCAACTTCCGTATCGACTGCATTCCTCACTCCCCCCCTTCCCGCCGTGCCAATGGCTTCCGCCGAGAAGCTCGCCGACCCTGTCGGGGCGTCGCCCGGCCTGGCGCTCGCGCCCGAGTCCGATCCGACGACGACCGCTGCCGGCGATGCGACAGCACCTGCGATCGAGAACACTACAGCTGGAGCGACCGATGCCGAGACGGCCGATGCGGCCGCGGCGGCCGTCGCCGCTGCTGCTTCGGCCGCCGCCGCCGCCGCCGCGCGGTCCGCAACGAAGCGTCTGCGCTCGCCATCACTCGACACGTCTGTTGCTGTCGATGACGCCAACCACAACAGCAACAACATCCACAGCCTGCCCGACCCCGAACTGTCCCCACGGAAACTGGCGCGTCTCGCCAGTGGCTCGCGCTTCGACGACCACGGCGCGGCTGTCGATCCCCAGCTGACCGACGGTGCCGCCGCCCCAGCGCCGACCGTCCACGACCACGACGCGGCGCAGACGGCGCTCTCGGTGCTGCGCGGCGCGGAAGCCTTGATGTCCCAGCGCGTGGCCGAGGCAGCCGAGGCGGCGGCAGCAGCAGAAGCAGCGACACGAGGCGTCACCCATGCTGGCGCGACTGTCGCGGAGATGGACGGCAACGACACAGACGAGACCACCGTCCAGCAGCTGACACCACCACCGCCGCCACCCCAAGGCGACACTGTCGCCGATGCGACCGCAGCGGCCACTGCCCTGGCCGAGGCCGCCGCCAACCAGCTTGCAGCCTCGAACGCGGCCGGCTTTGCTGCCGCTGCTGCTGCCGCTGCAGCCGCAGCAGCAGCCGCGTCGTCCGCGGCGCCGCCCACCGACACCACGACTGCCACCGCGACCGACACCATCCCCGCCGCGGACCACGACCACATGGACCTCGATCCTGCGATTGCGCGAGAAGAAGAGGAGCACCAGCACCATCTCCAGCAGCTGCAACAACAGCAACAAAAGCAGCTGCAAGAACAAGAACAGCAGCAGCAGCAACAACATCAACAACATCCAGATCAGCCTGCGCCGCAACTGTATACTGCCACGACGAATGCGGCCACTGCGGCCGCGGCCGTCGCTGCCACCCAGTCGCCGATACAACAACAACAACAGCAACAGACACCGACCTCCGCTACCGGGCCTGCCCCTTCTTCTCTCCTCATCCCCGAGCTGGCCCCCAAGTCGCCCACCTCCAAGCGCCACAAGTGCCCCTACTGCGATACCGAGTTCACGCGCCACCATAACCTCAAGAGCCACCTGCTCACCCACAGCCAGGAGAAGCCTTATATCTGCCAGGGCTGCGACATGCGCTTCCGCCGCCTCCACGACCTTAAGCGCCATTCCAAGCTGCACACCGGCGAAAAGCCCCACATCTGCCCGCGCTGTGACCGCAAGTTTGCCCGCGGCGACGCCCTGGCCCGCCATAGTAAAGGTGCCGGCGGCTGCGCGGGCCGTCGCTCGAGCTCCAACACGTTTGGCGGCCTGGGCGCGGACGACAGTTTTGAGGGCAACTCGAGTTTGATGGATACGACGGCGGGCGGCGACGATTCGGTCATGTCGGGCATCGAGTACGACAACAGCACCGCTGGTGCAGCAGGCAGCGAAGAAGAGCGTCGGCGTCTGAGCCTTCCGGGCATCAAGACGGACCATGCGCGCGGCACCGGTAGCGGTCAGGATTCCTTTGCCGGCGGCGCCCAGCAGCAGCAGCATGCACGCACCTACCCGCCCGTTTCTCAGCAGCCGCATCAGCATCAGCACCAGCACCAGCAGCAGCGCGCCGGCGGCCTGTTCCCGCCCAACGTCGACCGCGCCGGTACCGCCGGCTCTGCCACGGCCACCACCGTGTCCGTATCTGGCGGCAGCGGCCACACGCCCAGCACAAGCATCTCCTCGTCGTCCATGGTGCTGCCTCTCAGTGCCGGTGGCGCCGGCGCTGGCCTCTTCTCGCAGCACGGCATCGCCGAGAGTCCCAAGCCGCTGAGCCCGGCCGTCGGCAACCACGTCCTCGTCCGCCCCGGCGCCAACAGCAACGGGTCCCCTGCCAACAACCACGCCAACCTCTTCTCCTCCGAGCAGGGCATGTGGGCCTACATCCAGACCCTCGAGGACAAGCTCAAGGCCCAGGACGAGCGGATCCGCCAGCAGGACGAGCGCGTCGCCCAGCTCGAGGCCGACAAGCAGGCCTACGAAGGTCAGGTCGTAGCGCTCAGACGCGAGCTGAGCGCAGCGGTCCCGCCGCCGAGCGAAGAGGCACCCGCCACGGAGGCACCCGTCGCGGAGGCACCCATCGAGACACCCGCGGAGGCACCCGTGGAGGCACCTGTCGCGGAAGCGCCGGTGTCAAACGCGCCAGTGTCCGTGGAAACGATGGCCGCGGCCGCTGCCGCCATTGCTGCGGCCGGGGCGAAAGCGCTCCAGCCCGCAGCGGCACCAGAGGACGACGTTCCCCATGTCGCCCAAGAACAGCAGCAGCACGAACAGCTTCCGCAGGAACAGCATCCCCTGCAGGAGCACATTGAGCAGCAGCTGGAGCAGCGCGTTGGCCAAGAGCTCGAGGCGGCGGGCGCGCAGTGATGACGCCGAGTGGTCACACCCTTTCCACCTTTCCATTTTTTTGTTCATCTTCACACACAATGTTTTAAAATCAACGGGCCACTTTGTCTATTTTATGTGCGGCGTTTCATTTTTTTGTTCTTTACTTTCATTTCTTTTATTTCGTGTTGTCTATCGGGCGGCGCTGGTACTGGTTCTTTTTGTCACTTATTTGTTTTATGGTTTCCCGACTTTACTGCCACATTTCGGTGTCAAACATCACCACCTCTACGAACGGGGCCTGCTCACCGGCCCTCCCAAACAACAACCACGACTCACCAACATGGCGCTCTTACTTTTACGGAACCTTTGCGGGAACTTCCTCTCCTATTGAGAATGAAACAGCGCGGGGACAGGCGGAACTTGTTTCCCATCTTATTTTTATCATAATACAGATTTACGGACATTACTATTACATGGGAGGAACGGGAGGAAGGGCACGCATCAACGAAAAAGGGGAAAGAGAGGAAAGAGACGGGAGAGAGAGGAGGTTAAAAGTACAGAGAGATGGAAAAGACGGGGAAAAGAGAAAAAGAAACGGCACTTTGATCGGGTCGGAGGAGGGTCTTCTGATGGTTTTGGATTTACTGGTTTACTTGGTGTTTTTTTTTCCTATTTTCTTTTTCTTTTTTTTCGACGAGACGAGCTGTTTGTGTCCAGCTCGAAGTGTATTATTATAGATGACGGTTTTTTTCTTTCTGTTTGAACTCGTCTGAAAAACGATTAGTGAAAAGAGGCGATATGCGGACTGTAGTATTTTTGAAATGATATTTTGAAGTTACGAAAGAAACATTTGACCATACATCGCACGATGCCCATTTTCGACGCCCGCATTGGTGCGCTCTGGCGCAGTTCCATGACACATGTGAGACGGCCGCCAGCCAGCCAGGCTTTAGGCCACCTTTCGGCAGTGTGTGGGGTCCGTCGCGCCTTCCCTTCGAGCCTTCCAAAGCTGGTGCCTGGGCAGCGCCACCCGCCAAGGCGCAGCCCAGCCCTGACTGGACCCAGCTCTTTGCGCGCTATTTTCCCACGCTAATTTGATGCGCGCCTGCTGTGCAGCAGCAAACAGCAATCCAAGGAGCACTGTGCAGAGGTGCCGGTGAGCTCCTGCCACAAGTCAGCGCCTGAGACACGCACCTTCCCGCGCCGGCGGCACCTGCATTTTTGCATGGAGTGCACACGTAGGCTCCTTCCCACTGCGTAACTGCGAACGAAGTGTGTGCGAGTAATGCTCGTGTTTCGCACCTGCTGTACCTGGGTACTTGCGTACTTCCTGCTGTCCATGCTCCTGCTCCAGTATTGATTCAGGTTTCGTTTATCGTTTCTTGTCTCTACTCTTCATCCTCCACTCCCTGTCTTTTGTCCCTTTTTGGCATTCAACCAACGCACCGCATCGCCGCCACAGTTCGCCGTGGCTTGGTTTCGTTGGCATCGTTGCTTTCTTCACTTCGCATTCCCTCCTTTCCAGCGCCGTTTGTCCGTTCCACCGGTCGTCTTCCCCCCCTTTTTACGTGCATCGACAGGCTGAATAGCATCATCACGACTTTTCTTTCCCGAGCCTCGTTGATATTCCGTGCAACCGCCTGCGACCTTCCTTCTACGACCGGTCCCCGACCTGCACCTGGAGTTTCCGACGTCCGCTGGACCGCCATCGACCTCGACTCGCGTGTCTGTCGACCTTGACCAAGCTCCCCCTCCATCCTCCTCTTCGCGAGCCTCGAACCTCCCCGCGTCCTCCATTCCTTCGACCGGGGCCATTCTCCATCCCCCCTCCCTCCCTCCTCCCCCTCGGCGTCGCCGCCCGCCTATGACACACGCCTCTGCGCCTCTCCGACCATGAGGGTCTCTTCCGCGTTGCGCACGGCGGCTGCGCTGGCCGCGCCCCTGTGGGCTGCCTCGTGGGCCATTGCCCCGGCCGCCGCCGCCACAGACGGCCCCAACTTCCAAGTCAGCGCGTTCCCCTACCAGCCCGACAACCTCAACTACTTTGAGGACTCGGACGTCATCCTGTTCCATGACTTTGTCGAGGGCATCATCTACCGCTCCACCGATGCCGGCGCCCACTGGGACAAGGTCACGGCCATTCCCGCCATGGCGGCCGCGCGCCTCGTCATGCACGAGTACCACGCCGAGCGCGCCTACGTCCTGACCGACGGCATCACGCACTACCGCACCGAGGACCGCGGCAAGACCTGGCAGTCGTTTCTGACCGACGCCGAGACCAGCATGTTCCAGTACGACGTGCTCACCTTCCACGCCACCGACCCGGACCGCATCATTTTTAATGGTATGGACTACGACGCCACCTCCTTCAGCGAGGTCGCCATGTACACCACCGACGGCTTCCGCAACGACGCCAAGTTCTTGCGCGGCAACACTGCCGGCTGCTGGTGGGCCCGCGGCTCCGAACTGTTCACCACGGGCGCCGCCGACCTCGACGCCAGCCGCGTCCTGTGCATTGTGCGCGACACGCTGTCGCCCTTCAAGCAGGACCAGCGCCTGCTCGTGTCCGACAACTTCTTCAGTGCCACCAAGTCCGACGGCGTCATCCAGGAGTTCGAGCCCAACCTCGACACCAACCGTCCCGTGCAGGGCATCGTCAACATCGCCGCCGTCAAGAAGTACCTGCTGGTCGCCACGACCTCGCTCCACACCGACGAGATGGCCCTCTTTGTCACCGACGACACCTTGCGCTGGCACCGCGCCGTCTTCCCCGCCAACCACCGCATCAACCAGGAGTCGTACACCGTGCTCGAGAGCACCAACTACAGCATCCAGATCGACGTCATGAACACGCGGCCCTCGGACCCCACGGGTGTGCTCTTCACCAGCAACTCCAACGGCACCATCTTCACGCAGAACCTCGACTACACAAACCGCAACAAGCGTGGCCACGTCGACTTTGAGAAGATCTCGGGTATCCAGGGCATTTTTCTGGTGAACCGCGTCGAGAACGGCGAGGCCGTCAACAACGACCGCGCCACCAAGAAAATTGTCAGCGAGATCACGTTCGACGACGGCCGCACCTTTGCGCCTGTCAACCTGGCCGCCGGCGGCAAGGAGCGTCTGCACCTGCACTCCGTCACGGACCTCAGCAACGTTGGCCGCGTCTTCTCGAGTCCGGCACCGGGTCTCGTCATGGCCGTCGGCAACACGGGCGACTACCTGGGCGACTACAAGGACGGCAACTTGTACATCTCGGACGACGCCGGTGTGACGTGGATCGAGGGCCCCAAGGGCCCGCACAAGTACGAGTTCGGCGACCAGGGCTCGATCCTGCTGGCCGTGCGCGACGCCAACGACGTCGACGAGGTCACCTACTCGCTCGACCACGGCAAGTCCTGGGGGGTCGCGAAGCTGCCCGACGGCCTGCAGGTGCGCCCCTACATCCTGACCACGACGCAGGACTCGACGAGCCTCAAGTTCGTGCTGATCGGCGAATCCAAGGATCGCTGGCACATTATCGCCATCGACTTTGAGGGCCTGCACGAGGCCACGTGCAAGGCTAGTGATTTGGAGGACTGGTGGGCCCGCGTCGACGACAAGGGCCACCCGACGTGCCTCATGGGCCACACGCAAAAGTACCACCGCCGCAAGAAGGACGCCGCCTGCTTCCTCAAGCAGGAGTTCAAGGACCCCGTGGTCGAGACCACCGACTGCGACTGCACCGACCTCGACTTTGAGTGCGACTACAACTTCCGCCGCAGCGAGAGCGGCACCGAGTGCGTGCCGGACGGCCCGCTGGTCCTGCCCGAGGGCAGCAAGGCGTGCAGCGGCAAAGACGCCAAGCCGGACGACGTCTTCATGGGCTCGTCGGGCTGGCGCCTGATCCCGGGCAACACGTGCAAGCGCACCGGCGGCAAGGAAAAGGACGCCCTGGTGGAGCACAAGTGCAGCGAGACCGGCAACGCGCCCAACGCGCCGGCGACGGGCGAGATCGCCAACACGCTCTTTGACTTTAAGTTATCCGAGTTCACCGACTTTGAGAAGCATTACCTAGAACGCGGCGACTCGAGCTCGGACACGACCAACAACGAGGCCATCATCATGCGGCCCATCCAGCGCGCGCTCGGCGAGGGCGGGCCCATCTACGTGACCAACGACCACGGCAAGACGTGGAAGCACCCGGCCGTGTTTGACAACGTGGCCGTGTGGGCCATCATCCCGCACGAGTTCTTCAAGGAGGTGGTCTTTTTTGTCACGGCCAAGGAGCACGTCATCTACACGGTCGACCACGGGCAGCAGTTCCACGAGTTCAACGCGCCGTACCCGCCGGACGTCGAGAACGAGCGCTCGCCGCTTCTTTTCCACCCGGACAAGAAGGACTGGCTGATCTGGATCGGCAAGAAGTGCGAGAGCACCAACGCCTGCTACACCGAGGCCTCCTTTTCGCGCGACCGCGGCGACAACTGGGTCACGCTGCTCCGCTACGTCGAGCGCTGCGAGTTTATTGGGTCCAGCGCGTACAAGTTCCGCAAGCCCGAGGAGGTGCTGTGCCTCGCGCACGCGCGCGAGGAGGACATCAAGGGCGGCGACGACAACCCGCTGCAGCTTGTGTCGAGCGTCGACTGGTTTGAGAACAAGGTGGTGCACGAGGAGAACGTCAAGGGCTTTGCGACCATGGCCGAGTTTATCGTGGTGGCGGCCGAAGACAAGGAGAAGAACAGCCTGCGGGCGCTGGCGAGTCTGGACGGCGAGACATTCGCGGAGGCGCATTTCCCCGTCAACTTTGTCATCCCGAACCAGCACGAATATACGGTGCTCGACAGCTCGACGCACGCGGTCAACCTGTTTGTGGCGACGGAGACGAGCAAGGACAAGCGCTACGGCACCATCATCAAGAGCAACTCCAACGGCACCTCGTACGTCATGAGCATCGCCGGCGTCAACTGCGACAACCGCTACTACGTGGATTTTGAGAAGATCCTGGGCCTCGAGGGCGTCCTGGTCGTCAACGTCGTCGCGAACCGCGCCGACGAAAAGGCCTCCACCAAGAAGCTACAGACCAAGATCAGCCACAACGACGGCGCCGAGTGGGCGTTCTTGCCACCGCCGCTCAAGGACGTCGACAACAAGGACTACGGCTGCAAGCCGCGCAAGGGCGCGCGTGAGGGCGGCGACGAGAACTGCGCGCTGCACATCCACGGGTACACGGAGCGCGAGGACCACCGCAAGACGTTCTCGTCGTCGGGTGCCGTGGGTCTCATGTTTGGCGTGGGCAACGTGGGCGACCAGCTGGGCTCGATCAGCGAGGCCGACACGTTTATGACGACGGACGCGGGCCTCACGTGGCGCAACGTCAAGAAGGGCGCGTGGACGTGGCAGTTTGGCGACCAGGGCTCGATCGTGGTGCTGGTGCCACGGCACACCAAGACGCGCACGGTCACGTTCACGACGGACGAGGGCGCGACGTGGCGCGACCACCAGTTCAGTGATGAGGAGGTGGATGTCTTGGACATTACGACGCTGCGGTCGGGCGCGTCGCGCAACTTTTTGCTGTGGTGCCGCGGCAGCAGCGACCACGTGTTCACGATCAACGTCGACTTTTCGGGTATCACGGACCGCGCGTGCGTCCACGACGACAAGGACGTGACCAAGTCGGACTACTACCTGTGGTCGCCGACGCACCCGCTGATGCCGGACTCGCAGTGCCTGTTCGGGCACGTGTCGCAGTACCTGCGCAAGAAGACAGACCGCACGTGCTACAACGGCTACAAGATCCAGCATCTGTACAACACGCAGAACTGCACGTGCAGCCGGCGCGACTACGAGTGCGACTACAACTTTGAGCTCGACAACCACGGCCAGTGCTCGCTCGTGCCCGGGCTCGCGCCCCTGTCCAAGGACCAGTGGTGCACCGACCACCCGGACGCCGTCGACTACTACCCGCCTACCGGCTTCCGCCGCATCCCGCTCACCACGTGCCAGGGCGGCGAGGAGTTTGACAAGACGTCGGAGCCGCAGGCCTGCAAGAACCACGAGGACGAGTTTGAGCGCAAACACCGGGGACCGGGCGCGTTTGCCATTGTGCTCATCGTGCTGCTGTCGGTGGGCGTCGCAGCGGCGGCCGCCTGGTACATCTACCGCAACTGGACGGGCAAGTTTGGCGCGATCCGGCTCGGCGAGGGCGGCACCTCGCGTTTCACGGTCGACAGCGAGGCGCCCTACATCAAGTACCCGATCATGGCGGCGGCCGGCGTCGTCGCCGTGGCCAGCACGCTGCCGCTGCTCGCGACGGCACTCTGGCGGACCGCAGCGGGCGCGTTTGAGCGCCGCACGGGCGCCAACCTGGGCGGTGCCGGCAGCGGTGGTGGCGCGCGCGGCGCATGGAGCCGGCTGGGCCTGGGCGGCGGCTCGCGGCGGTTCACGACGCGCGACAGCTTTGCTCGCGGGCGGGGCGACTACGCCATTGTGGACGACGACGAGGGCGAGCTGCTGGGCGACGACAGCGACGAGGAGGTATAGGCCCTAGGTCGGTGGTGTGAAGCAACGCTCACGTAAACAGATAGATCTTTCCTTTTGTTCTTTCTTCTCCGGCCATTTTTGGAGACGAGTCTTACAATCTTTGTTATTTTTCCTTGTTCTGTTTCACTGTCCTCTTTTTTTTTTTTTTTTTTTTTGTTTCTACGAGGGGTCACTACAATTTCACGGGTTACTTTGTCTTTCATTCTTTTTTTGTCTCGAGAGATCAGGCAGGGCGCCTCTTCTCTTTTCTCGGTTTTGTCGTTTCTGTCTTTTTCTCTCTCCTCTTCGCCTTCACATATAAAACTCTAGCACAAACTCACAAAAGCACAAAAACGATCAAAATACCAAGAATAATATACATTGTACAATACCGAGAAAAGTGCCGGCGTACCGCGATGTACTTTGCCACTAATTTTGCCCGATGTACAAGTACCGATTCAGCTCGTTTGCGATTTCTTCGTAATATGGATGCTCAAATGCCATAAAGTCGCATGTCTCTCCCTTGCCTCGTGGGGTGGTATGCTGTTCAGCTGTGCTCGTGCCGCCGGAACGAGGTGCATAAACACAAAAGGAACTGCCGGGCACGTCAACGGCAGACGTTGGGACTGTGGGTATGGGACATGGGGGGACACGGAATGCGGAACGCGGAGCATCGTGACGCAAGGGGCGGGAAAAGTCCGCGATGCAACGCCAAACGGAGGGCAAGTCGCGAAAAGCCACAAAAAAAAAGACAGAACCCGTCGTGACGCAAGGGAGACGGCGGCAAAAGGCTTTTGCGGCTTTCCGACCGGCGCGTGTAAAAAAGAAGGGGTCTTCTGTCATGTTCTCTCGTGTCGTTCGAAAAGAAATCACGTAAAAGGCGCATTGTCTCTTGATTCACTCGAGGCGTGTCTCGGCCGGCCGTTTTCTTTCACTGTCTCTGTCCTCCCTTTCTTTGTCTCTTCTTTCAGCACCAACGAAGAGGATACACGTCTCGAACTGCATCGTCGATCCTGGACCGCGTTGCGCGCAAACCGTACCTTACCCCTTGCCTCTTTGTTCAGCTCCGAGACATGTCGTTCAATCCTTTTGGTGGGCGACTTTAACTGGGTGCTAGCGAGGTCGATCCCGACCGGGAGGAAGAGATTGGGCACTGAAAGGTACGGCACTGCAGTATCGAAAGTGACAGGTATGTGATGAAAGCTCTTACGTGCATCTTGCTTGTCTCCTTGCTTGGGTCCTACTCGTAGACGGCAATGCCGGTAGATGTCCTATTCTGTCGGTATTTTGCACTCGAGCCGTACTTGCACATGTTCTATTGATTTCTTCCTATCTTTTGTGGTTAGCGTCGCTATCATGTCCGTTTACTTGCACACTGGCCGGTTTTATATATTTCTACACTTTGTGCACGCAAACAAGACATGCATTGGGTTGACCGAGGATCCAAAGAAAGCCGAAAAAGCAAACTCGAGCTACACGATCTGGGGAGCTATCCTTCGCTTGACACATGGAAGGCTCGTTCCTCGTCACTTTGCTCCTTTACAGCCACACCTCCCATTCAATAGTTTCTTTCCTTGGGTTCGGTCCCCTCCAGCGGCACACTAGGACGCTTCCATTCTAGCCGGCCACCTTTCTGTTTACATATGTTTGCTCGGTGCCGTTGGCCGCGCGCGCCGTTCATTAGTCAGGGGTGTTGTTTTTTTCTTCTCATTACGAGAACGACGTACTTGTACAGTACTTTGTGGACAAAGAAATGAGGAAGGACAAAACCAAAGAGGCTGTTGGTGTATAGCGTCTTGGTTTTATCTGTTTGGTGTTACGATACTCAAGTGGAGGGAGTGCGAGAGGACGTTTACGAGAAAGGACTGAAGGACTGAAGGACTGATTGACAAAGGACGATGTGCACAAAGCATCACACCGTCCTCCATCATTGGCACAGCCTCATAAAAATAAGAATCTGACAGTTATTTCGGGGTTTCTTGTCTTGTCTTTATGCGCATCCGCGCTGCCTCGACTGCCTTGCGAAAATCGTTGCATACACCACCTAATAGTCGGCACTGGATCTTTTAATAGCAGTCGCATGAAAAACATAGACCAGGGCTGGGAAAAATACAGGACGAAAAGCAGATGAAAGTCAAAAGCATACAAAAAGCGAGTGGGCTCAAGAGTTGACAGGGATCGACGGCTGGGCAAGGGTTTCCTCGTTCCTTTTGGGTAGTAATACGACGACTTGCGTGGCTTTCTCTTTAAACTCTTTTTTTCTCGCCCTCTTAACATCTCCCGCATTGACGCAAAAGTGACGACCATCCCTCGCTTTCCGAGCCCGGGGGGGGGGGTGTTGTCCACTCATCTGTGTCTCGAAACCAGTTAGTCGTCGTCGGTTGGGGGAAAAGAGAGCCAACAGATATTGTATGGCTGTGCGCGTGTGTTGCTCTCTCGGTCTCTCGGTCTCGCTCCTTGTATCGTGCATTTTGCCTGTTTACATTAAATGGCGAAAGGAACGAAGTGAGGAGAAGACACGCAGAAAAAAGGTCCAAGCTTGATCGAAGATGGTGGGTAAAACATCGAAACAACGACACACTAGCAAAAGAGCATGCAGGAAACGGGTTGTGGGAAGAGGGCAGGGTGGAAGGGTGGTCCTGGCACAACACAGGCACACACAGCACACCCGAGAAAAAGACATGCCCCCCCCCGGCCATCCCGTCATCGCTCGCATCCCCTATATTCGCTTCTTTGCTATTGCCAGGTCTCCCTCCCTCTCCCTCTCTCTCTTTTTCTCCCGCCCCTATTTTTTTGTGCTCACCAACAGAGTCAAGGAAGGCTCGGCCAGAGGAGAGGGGTGACGAGATATACCCAAGGGAAAAGAAGTAAAGAGACATAAAAAGACAAGACAAAGAAAGTCTTTGGTTGGACTGGGTCGAGGTGAGACACAGCGACCAGGGGACGGGATATGCACGCAGGAGCCGGACCAAGACCTGGGGCCTGGACGCTGTTTCGAAACCAAGTCCATGAGTCTATGAGTCCATGAGTCCATGAGGATTTTTGTTGTTTGGCATAGCACACTGCAGGGCACGCAAAGGCAAAGAGTAAAGTTGCAAGCAGCAAAGTTACAGTCAACAGTAGTCAAATGTAATGCAGAAGTAGAAATGGTTCAAATTCAAAAAGGGGCACATGCAAGGCCCAGGCAAAGTAATAATAATAATAAAAGAGTGATATAGAACCAACAGCCGAGCAAGTAAAAGAAGGAGAGTAATGATGGGAAACAGAAAATATCAAGAATGGCTGAAACACAACATTGGTAATGAGTGTATGTAGCTGCAAAATGTGCAAAAAAGAACAAGACAAGTTGCAAAGTAAATAAAAACAAAATGCATCGCTGGCTAATATTGATATATGAAAGAGAGAAAAAAAAGGAGAAAAATGAAAGAGGCCGTCAAGAAAAAGAAAAAATGTAGAAACAGAAAGAAAAAAAATACTAAGAAATGGTATGATGTAAAATGAAAAAAAAAATAGTTAACGATGCAAAATAGAAGACAATAAAAGAGTCAAAGGTAGAGTGGAAAGTAAAGCATGGGGGGGAACTGCTCAGACGTGAGCAGAGAAGGCTGGGAACGGGGGCACCGGTAGCGAAGGCGTCCCTAAGACCGCCGCACCCGGTTCCAGAACCGCTTCATGACGCCCTTGTCCTGGTCGGCCTCCCAGTGGTCGATGCCGGCAAACACGTCCTCGATGCTCGCCTTGGGCCGGCTGACCGCACCTGCGCCCAGGTACGTTACCGTGCTGTCGCAGGTCGACGTGGACGTGGTTGTTGTGGTGGTGGTGGTCGTCGTCGTTGTCGTCGTGGAGGGTAACAGAAGACTATCCTTGCGTGGCGGCAGCGGGTAGTGCGGGCCGACCGCGCCGACGGCGCCCGCGGTGGACAACTTGCGGATGTGATTTGCGCCGCCCTGAAGGTGGTTCTGGCTGCTGCTCTGGTGGTGCACGTGGTACTGTTTCTTCTGCTGCCAACCATAAATCTGGTCCTCGCCGGCCCGCAGGTCGAGCCGCGTCAGCGTCATGCGCAGCGTCATCTCGCGCGACGACGCGGGCACCTGGGCGTAGCTGTCGGATGGCCGGTGGTGACCGCCCAGCTGTGGCGAGTCTGTTGACGTCGAAATACGATAGGGGCGGAACGCAGATGACGACATCTTGCGACTGCCGCTGCTGCTGGTGCCGCTGACACCACCGACGACGCTGTCCGCCAGGTTGGGCGTCTTGGGCGACTCCGGGTCGGGGACCGATGCCTGGTCGCTGTCCAGCTTGGCCATGTCGTCATCGTCGGCAGCAGCGCCCTCGTTCTCGTTATCGTCGTCATCGACCAGGAACGTCCGCATGGTGCCGTCCGACGTGCTCTGCCGTGTACCGCGGCGCGTATGGCGCTTCTCGACGGCGGTCGTTGCGGTGGAGTTGCGGTTGCCCTTGGTGGACGTCGACGACAAAACGGTGGACGAGCCGAGGGGCGGGGAGCCGCCAGTGGTCATGGACATGGACGAGAGCACCTCGGTTGAGGGAAACCCAAACTCAATGGCCTCGTCGAACTTTTGCGGCGAGGCCAGGTACACGCGCAGCTTGAGGCGGGCCTCGGGGTCCTGATAGTGTGCGGCGCCCGGGTCAATGCTCGAAATGGAGTCGTGGACGGCGTGCTGCTTGGGTGTGATGAGGGACAGCGTGCGTGATTTCCGCCGCAGGTGCGAGCCGGCTCCGGTCGGTGATGAGAAGCTGCTGGAGGGCATGCTGGGGAAGGGCGTGGTCATGCCGTTGCCGTTGCCGCCGCTGATGCTGGGCGACGTGGCTGTCCGCATGGAGGCGACGTCGTCCTTTGTGGCGGGGCGGCTGTTGCTGCTGTTGCCACTGCCGACGCCGACGCTAGCACCAGCGCCCGTGAGGTTGCTGCCCACGGAAGCCGATCCTGGCAATGGACGGCCAAAGGGCATCTTGGAGATGGAGAGGTGGCGGCGGAAGGACGGGCCGCGCTCTTTGCTGGGCGAGGGTAGGGCGTCCCGCAGATTGGAGTGGTAGTCGTCGAGGAAGAGGCGCAAATCTAAATCGTCGTCCTCTTCCAGCCAGCGGAAGCTGTCGTAAAAGGACTCCGGCACACCGCTGGTCCGCTTGTGCGAGGCATCCTCGAGGCCGAGGGCGTCCCGGCGGCCGCCGAGAGCGAGCCGCGGATCGCTGCTGCTGTGAATGGTCTCCATGCTGTGGCGGAAGGAGGAGGTGGTGGGGGTGTCCAGAGTGATGTCCGGGGCAATGAGGCGGTGGGTGATGCTCGCGCGGCGGCCGATCTTGTAGATGGCCTCGTCGGCGGCGTCGAGGATGACACTGGTGCAGAGCTGGCCGGCGAGTGCGACCTGCTCTTCACGGGTGAACTCCCGCTTCTTGATCTTGTCGGGCAGGTTGGCGTAGAAGAGGGTGTCTGCTACCGCGTCGCCAATGGCGGGCGAGGGCGTTGTGATGGACGACAGCAGAGACGACGACTCGAGACGCAGAGAACGCTTGCGAAGACGCGTGGTGATGTTGTCTGAGGCGATGCGGTCCTGGCGAGCTCGGCGGCGCTGGATGTTCTGGGCGGAAATGGCGTCGTAGTGCTGATATATACCTTCGATGGCGCCGGAGCCTTGGGCAAACCGGAGACGTTCAAGTGTGGAAAAGTACTGTTGAAGGAGGGAAGAGGGGACGTTTAGTGTCTGTTTGGAAAGAAAGTACGTCGAGAAAACATGTGATAGAAGAAGAAGAAAAGGGATAGTGACAAAGTACGTCGTATGAAGAACGCAGCCTTATATCCAAAGTGGGCGGGATGATGGAATGGAGGGAGAGAAAATAGGCCGAGAGGGAGAAGAGAGAGGGAGGTGGTAAGGCAAGCCGGTGGGTGCGAGGAGAGCAGGGAGTTAATGTAATATATGGAGCTGTACTTTTGTACGAGACCAGGGGCGACAACAACAACGCCAACGAGACGATCGTCTGTTGGTCGAGGCGGAAAATGGGATGTAAGAACAACAACAAAAAAAAGAAAACGACGAAAAGACGAAAAGACGAAAGGCTGACAGAGAGAGGGGCGAGGGTGGGAGGTGTGCAGGTATTATTATGGAGAGCGAGAGTGTGAGAGGCAGAGAAAACGAGAAACGAGAAAAGAGTGGATGGCTCTCTGCCTGGTTTGGTTTATTGGTTATTTACCCAAGTGGGCAAATGGCAGCACAGAGAGGCCAAGCCCAATGCAGGCATCCTCGTCTTGCTGCGGCGGCGTTCCTGTATCTGGCAGGCGAGTTGCAGCAAGAGAGTGGTGGTTATGCAGGAACAGGAGGAGACCAGAGACCAGAGACCAGACCAGCCGGGGTGGGCGGAAGAACAGACGATGTGCCAGAGGGTGTGTGTGTGGAATAGTAGAAGAAAGGGTGGGAAGATGGCACGTTTGGACGCCGAGAGGTGGAGAGGATGAAAACGACGAGAGAGGACGAGAGAGGAGAATGGAATGTTTGAGGGAATACGTCGTATGCGTGCGTCTTTTAGGAGACGATGGGGGAAACGTGAAGAGGGAGATGGAGAGGGAGATGGAGAGGGAGATGGAGAGGGAGATGGAGAGGGAGATGAAGAGGGAGTGCAGAGAGAATGAGAGAATGAGATCGTTGGTGGTGATGGTGATGTCCGCCCGGGCGAGGGAGATCGACACAAAGCACCTAGTGAAAGACAAAAGACAGCCCAGAGGGAGAGAGGGCGAAAGGCAAAGACAACGACAAGAAGGAAGAGAAAAGGGACTGCAAAACGAGCGACAGAGCAGAACGAGAGCTCGCAGAACAAGAGAGGGTCGCGGACTGTGGACTGTGGAGAGAGGAGCTTGGCTGCTTGGGCGAAAGAGGAAAGGAAAAGTGGAGTGCGGATAAGGGGCAGTTGGCAAAAAGGGGCAAGGGCCCAGTTGCCCGTTCAGGGCCCTGCCGGGCCCAGTCGGTTTTAGGGCGTCCCAGCTCCAGGTCCCCCGAGCCCCAGCGCTCGCAGCGGCGCACGCACTGGCGTACACTGGCAGCCCACACGGAGCAGCAAGGGCATCGAGCCACCCACCCACCAATGCACCAATGCACCAATGCACGACCCCGACCACTGCATATGCAGGTCGCTGGGTCTAAGGCACTCTAACGCGCTCTTTCTGCTTGGGCCATTGGAGCCATTGGGGCCGTTTGGGCCATTTGGACCATTTGGGGGTTCGTTTGGGGGTTGGTTTGCGTGGACCTTGCTTTTGGTGTGGGAGGGGACGAGGAAAAGACAATGTGAGAAAAAAAGATAAAAAGAAAGGTGAGAAGAAAGACAAAAGAGGAAATGCTGAGCTGAAGCCAGCATGCCTGCAACCCAAGCCGGCTTAAACTGTCAAGCGATGTTTGGTGGCAGGCAACGATCGTCGGGTCCAGATGCAGCATCTCACCGCCAGTGTCTCTTTTTTTCTCTTTTTTTCTCTTCTTGTTTTCTTTCACTCGTCTTTGACTTTTCCCTCACTTTCTCTCAAGGGAGAAAAAGACAGCTGCGCTAAACGGGCAGCGTAGAAAAAAGATGTGCAGGGTGCAGGGTGTAGGATGGCCGTGATGGACGGGATGGGCATGATGTGCGAGATAGCGCAAGATAGAGCGAGACATGCAGAGACATGCAGAAAGAGGAGGGAAACAGAGACACCGAGAGACCACCAGAGAGAAAGAGACCGAAAATGGAGAACAGCCACAGCGGAAACCACGGATGGGACAGCGGAAAAGCGATGAGAGTGATAGGAGACGAGGTGTGGCGGCGATGTGGGCTGTCGATGAAAAAGGGAAAAGCCGCCGTGGCCGAGAGACAATATCTCCTTTGACCGTTTGACAACTGTTGACCTTTTTTTTTTTCGCGCAACCTCACTGCACCGTCACTCATTCACATCGAACTGTCCTAGTCGGGCAACTGTGTGGCGCATCGCATGCACAATGCGGTTGGCGCCTTCAGCTGGTTTTCCGTTTCGGTCGTTCAAGTCGCTCCTGTCGCTCATGTCGTTGTCTGCCGTTGGTGGCTGCTGGTAGCTGCCGTGTTGTCGCCGTTGATCGACGTCGAACCGTCCACAGTTCCCCTGCTCGCATTGGCTGGATAGGGAAATGGCGTTCGTCTGTTTTTTTCCTCTTCTCTCGTCGTGTCTCTTTGGTGTCTCTTTGGAGTTTTCGTTCCTCTCGTTTCTCTCATTTCTCACTCTCTCATTTCACTCTTCATCAACCCCCTGGCGCATTCTCGCATTCTCACATCTGCGCTCACGCCATCCCCTCGTGTTTTCACAGCCTGGCGTTCTCGTTGGTCTACCCGCTTGGTCTACCCCGTCGCCTGCTTGTTCCTTTGTGGTTCTTGAACCTTGGGTGTGACGGGTGTGCATTTGTGTGCATTTGTGTGCATTTGTGTCCGTTGATGAGGTGTGGATGGGGGCCATCAACAAGCTCCTATTGGATCGTAGCACCCGCCCGCTTGCCGCTCAGCTCGACGGGAATGGAGAAAATGGGGGAAAGCGCAAAACGCGACGTGATGAGGCGCCCGATGGGATGTGCAGCGAGTGCTGCAACGCTGGCCAATGGCCGGCCGGGATTGGACAGGATTGGATGGCGGGCGTGAACGTTGTCAACGTTGCCAACGGTGCAATGTGATGCATCATAAGAGATGAAGAGAGGAAGAGGAAGAGGAAAAGAAAATACAGACGAAAAAAAAAGAAACGGAAAAAGAAAAAGGAGGGGAAGGTAGCATGGGAAATTGAGCGACTGGAGAGTTTTGTTTTTCTCTCGTCTCACCCCGTTCGGATGTGATGGGCTGAAGGGCTGGGAGTGCAGTCGTTTCATGCTTTCTTGCTTGCACTTGCTTTTTTTCTTCACCGGTTTTGGGGTGTTCAGGGTCACATTCACTCACCTTGCGTTGGATGGCTACGGGAAGAGCCTCAAACTCTTCGCGGGTCAGTGGCGGCGGTGCCGCGCCGGAGGACAGCGAGTCCCGCCGGCTGTAGCTCGGCCGGCGCCCGTTGCTAGTGCTGGCACGCATGGTGTTGTTTGTGTTGTTGGTGTCGTCGTTGTCGTTGTGCCGGTGGCGCGAGACGCGGGCAAACGGGTTGAAGAGCGGACTCGGGGACCGTCTGCGTGCCCGGTCGGCGCTCCGTGCGCTCTTGGCGGATGTCGGGCGCCAACGGCTGTTGTTGACGTTGCCGTTGCTGTTGCCGTTGCTGTGGCTGCTGCTCGTCCGGGCTGTGGCCGCACGGCCGGCTGCCGTTCCGTCGTCGAAGCTGGCGCGGAGAAAGTTGTCACTTGCGGCTCCGTTCCGTGTTGCTGTCGCTGCAGTCATGCTGGTGATGCTGTGATCGGCGGACAGAGAACGACAATGTGGAGACCGGATACGCTTCTGAGCCGGCTGGTGGCACGTACTGGTGGTGTCGTCGTTGTCGTTGTGATCTGGCCAAGCAGTCAGGGTTGGCGATATGGGACTCGAAGTCGAGTCGGATGTTGAGTGGAAGAAGGTCGAGGTGTTGGTGTTGTTGCTGTTGCTGTTCTGGTGGTGGGGACCGAAAGTTTCCGTTGCTGCAAGCGTTTGTGAGGAGGAAGACGACGAGGCT
Organism: Sporothrix dimorphospora; assembly: GCA_021397985.1. Classification (NCBI taxonomy): domain Eukaryota; kingdom Fungi; phylum Ascomycota; class Sordariomycetes; order Ophiostomatales; family Ophiostomataceae; genus Sporothrix; species Sporothrix dimorphospora. The sequence goes on from WOUA01000049.1 coordinate 105,576, forward strand.
CGTGTACCAGGTGCAGAGACAGTGCTGGTAAAAAGAGAGGAGGAGGGGGGTGAGACAGAGGCTGAGGACGGTGACGAAAAGAGTGTGCCAGAGGAAGGCGAGAGCAGGGCAGATTGAGGAGGGGAGGGGGACAGCAAAAAGGCCGTCCTGTCGCGAAGCTTGCCGCCGATCTGGATGGGGGGCGGAAGGCGTGCGTGTGTCTTGGGCGGAGGCGCTGCAGAAAGTGTGAAAGAAGAATTGAAGGTGGAGGTTGAAGTGGGAGGAAGAGGAGAAACAACGGTCGGAGAAGGAAAAGAAGCAGAAGCAGAAAGAGACAACGGCAAAGGTACAGACGCAAGACAACCAGAATGCAAAGCAGGAGATGAACGCAACGAGGCAGCATCCCTGGTCGCAGTGCTGGTGCTTGTGCTGGTGCTGGAGCTGGTGCTGGAGCTGGTGCTGGCTGCGGTGCTGGCTGTGGTCGACCCAGGCAAGGTGGGCGTGGACCCAGAATTGTTGCCAGGATCCCCAACCTGGACCCCGGCAGTGTCAACACCATCACTGGCGGGCGTGATAGTGCTCGCTGTGCAAGTCCGAGTCCTGGTCGTGGTTGAGGTTGCAGTGGCAGGCCTGTCGCTGTCAGTGCCAGTGGCAATCCTTCCAGCGGCGGTCATTCTTTCAGCGGCAATCCTGCTCGTCTTAGTGTCGACCTCGGCGATGACGCCTGTGCCCTTTGTGTCCTGGACGTTGTGAACGGTCTCAACGGCCTCGACGCTCATCTTCAGCACGGAGCAACAACTGGCATCAGACCCGGTGGACTGGCCGTCATGGTGCTCGAGCGTCTGCATATTTCGTCCTGTCCTATTCTTTTCTTGTCAGTATTTTTTTTTCTTCACTTCCCGTTTCGCTGTCTCATGCTCTTCTTTTTCGTTCACTTTTTTTTCTCCCTTTTTCGTCTTCTTCTCTCTTCTTCGTTCCTTGGCCGCCCCGTCAAATATGGGGCCAGCCAGCAAACCAAGCGGGTAGTGGACTGACCAGGGTTTGGAGTTTGTTGGACCTGACTGGAATGAACTGGTTCGGTGTTTGCTCAAGGCAGCTCCTCGCGTGTTGTCAATTTCTGTAAGCTGTGATTTGGACTCGTAAATTCGACCTTTTTTGTCGTCTGCCGTACAGTACAGTCTTCGTCCTTTTGATCGACTCTCTGGCAAGGGACAGCGCACGGTATTTTCGTCTTTTGATTTTCGATATCCGTTCTCGGGCTGTTTGGTTTGGTTCGTCCGCGCAAGTATCGTCCTTCTCTCTCTCTCTCTTGTGTGTGTGTGTGTTTCTTCCTCCGCCCCCTTGGTACCGCGCTGTCGATCACTGGGGCGTGAGCACGGCAGAACAAAAGAGGTCGCTGCAGATACGCGCCCACGAGTTGGCGAGCTCTGGGGAGACTAGCGGATTGGCTGCTGCTGGACAAGCAAAATCGGCAGCGTCCAGGGGTATTTTTGCGCTGACGATCAGGGGTAAATGTGGCTGACGATTCCGTCGTCGAAGCTTGGTCGGTGGGCGCGTGTTGAGGTGGTGGTGGGCCTGTCGTCTGCAGGGCAAATGGAAGGACGGCGAAGAACGAAAGAACGAAAGAACGATGGAAGAAGAACAAGAGGGCAAAAAGTGAGCCAGAGATGGGCAAAGTTTGGTGAGAGGACACGAGGGCTGGACGTGGGCGGTGCTGAGGTTTTTGACCTTTTTTCTTTTCCTCTTGTCTCTGGGCGTCCTCCAGGATGCTTGCCTTTTTGCCTCGTTTTTCCTGTCAAGGAGAGAGGGATCGACGTTTTTGTGGGCGTCTCAACTTTTTCTGTTGTGCAACTTTATCTAGGAACGAGGGAAGGAACGAGGGAAGGCACACCCCATACACGTGTTTCCTGTAATACTCTGTAGTCTGAGAGAGGGAAGGAGCAGCTGTGCAACTTGTAGGGAAAGAGAAGCTCAGAAGTATGGAATTATGGAATATCGTGAGGAAAGAGCAGATCGCACGAGCTGTCGTTCTTGCCGCTTTTTGCTGTCGTCGCCCGGACAGCAGCAGCGGCAGCGGGCAGCGACAACGGAACGCACCTTCCTCGCTACACAGTAAACAATATGGCAGCGGAGTGTGCTGAAAGCATATAGATTAAACAGCCAATTCAATATATCTACCGGGCGTTGAAAAGCGAGAGCACGTTTTCCTCGCGAGGCTGGCGGCTGGAGATGCTGGCCGGCTGGTACGCAGGCAATATGCGACTTGTATTTACTTTACGTACCGCGACGCCATGACCCCGTTCCCTGGAAGGCGGCAGCTCGGCTGCTATCCGGGGAGAGCGCTGGACGTATTACAGTGCGTTTTAGGGCGCTAACGTATTGATTGTTTACTTTCGTGGCGGCTGAAGGGCGTCTTACACGAACCGTCTCTTCTTTTCGCCCGTTCTTTGTCTTCTGATTTTTGTCCTTTCTTTCTTTCTTTCCTTTTTTTTTTTTTTCTTCTTTTTTTTTTTTTCGATTCTATCCCCCTTTCCGTCGCACATTGGAGCAGCTTGGCGACGGTCTTGTACTCTGTGTGGCCGTCGCCCGTTGCACGCACTCCATCGTGATGTACGATATACATGAGGTGAGAATAAGAATTGGAAAAAAGAATGAGAAAGAAAGAAAAACCAGAAAAAAAGAAGAAAAAAGAAAGAGAAAGAAGAGAAAAGAGAAAAAAAGAAAAAAGGAAAAAAAGAAGAAAAAAAGCGAAAAAAGGTAAGACAGGAGGCGACAAAGCGAGACACGTCCACGAGGACCAAGACGAGACACGAGACAGTGGAACAGGAAACGAGAACCCGCGGAGATTAGCTGTGTGAGAGCGAGACATGATCGAAGACATGATAGAAAGATGTGAGAACATGTTCTTGGAGCTTGACCCCAGACTGCCTGGGAATGTTCGATTCCTGTTTCGGCTGCAAATACGTCGTACTCCATACCTGCTTTTGCTTCAGTAAGATATCTCGTTTTTGTGTGGTTCTCTCTCCTTCATCTACTTCTTTTCACAAGCTCTGTAATCACTGCCGAGGTGCTGATGCTCTTCTGTGAGTGAAAAGCTATTCGCAGAGCTGTTTAGAGGGTAAATACTGGAACGTCCATGTTGTCTGTCTGTCTGACTTGCCGGGACCACCCCTGTCGCTCTTATTTTACTGGGAAAGTGCTGCCCTCTGCTCGCCCTCTATTAATCTATTTTAGCATTGCGACCTGGTCCCGGCAGAGGCCAACCTGAAACAAAGCTGTCTATTATCTACCCGCGTCTATCCCGAAATACAATTGGGGGCCGTGGCGGCGACGACTGACGGAGCATGCCGCAGGGAGGGAAGTAGAAGAAGAGAAGACATAAAATGTACTTGCATCTTACGGCGAATGTATCTCAGAGAAAGAAAGAAAAAGCAACCAATGTGACCCGTATTTTTGCATTGGCAGCCGTTGCACTTTTACTTTCTTTTTGCCCCCTCTTCGGTTTCTTTTTCTTTCGTCCCTTTCCTTCTTCTGTGTTCGTTCTTTACCTTCATACCTTTCATGTTTCCTTTTGTCTTGCTTCTCCTCTTCGTCTCCTTCCTGCTCCTCCACCTATTTTCGTACCCCGGAAAGCAGGCCTTTCCTCTTTCGCACTGCGATCGACGGCTGGCTGATTACCGGGCGAGATGAGCTCCTCTGGGACGGCCAGGGCCCTGGGCAGCCTGGCGAGCCTGGCTCGACCCAGCAAGCTCCATCGTCCTCTTTCGTGCACTCTTCTCCCTTTCACTTCTTTCCCGCTTGCCTCTTTTCACTCGCTCTTTCTACCCTGTTTGCCTCTCAACCTCCAACCCCCATCTCCATCTCCCGGGCCCCCCCCGTCGTCCTTTGCCTCTTTCGTCGTGGCCCTCTCTCGCTCTGGTCCCTTTTTCGTCTTCCGCACAAACCCGTTTGATGAAGACGCTCCTTCTCGCTCTCCTTCACCCCCGGCGGTATGGGTTTGTTGCGGAGCACACTAAAAACATTACATTAACAGTCTCCCCAAATATGCCCTGAGCGGGTCCTTGAGCAGGCCCTTGGCAGGCCTTTGGACAGACCCTCCAGAGCCCGCGAGTCCCTTGGCGGCAAGCAAATGCTCCGTTGACCTAGAGCGCCAGGTCGAGATATCCCAGCTAGCCTTGTCCAAGGGCTTCCATGGGCATTGCTCTCTCAACAGAAAATGACAGAAATGACAGAAATAAAATACGACGTAAAAATACGGTGGACAAAAGACGAGAAGACGGCGAGCTATGCGGATTGCCATGGGATATGGGAGATGGGACAAATGGGAGACGGGCACGCCCAGAACAGGATGGAAATTTGCTATTCCATCCGCTATTCCATACGAACAATCAGAGAGAGTGAGAAAACAAGACTCCGCTGTCAGAATGTGCCCACGGCATCCGGCGGACAGTTTGCTCCTTAAAGGGAAGGAGGAGTGGGAAGGCCGTCACCGCCGTATCCGACAGGATGGATCCTTTACTTTCTCTCTGCTATCCTCAACATGAACGCAGAGCTGTTCATAAGCTTCACCGTTCGCCATTGTGCTGTCCCTGCTTCAGGACGATGCGTCGTCGAGCGTCGTAGCCAGACAGGCAATGGGCCCTTGTCCCCTGCTGCATGATCTGAACCAAAGAATGAGAGAAACGAGACAATGAGCACCAGCTCTGTTCAGGAACTCGAGTACTCCGTACAAAATAGAGTAAAACACTTCACTTGGGGGCCACAACATGCAGCGTTTCTTCTTGTAAGATACCCCTTCTGCCGGGCGGCGTTGTACTACAGACATATACACCGCACATGGCCCAGCCGCCGAACAGCTGCGTTTCCAAAAGTCCAGTTTATTCTGGACCTGTAGCAAAGTATTCTGTAGCACTGGTCCAGGAGTGCATGCATATGGTGGATGCAGATGCAGACGCCGTGCAAGTATCTTACGTGTACCGGACTCGCAAAACAGGTACGCGTCGTCTCGTCTTTCTCCGTCTCTGCCGAGGACCTGCATACTGTCGTCCGCCGGTGTGCTACGAGTACCGCCGGGTCCGCGTCGGGGACAGGTAAGTATTATCTTACTTACTTGTTCTGCGCTCTGCGCGTTGAATAGGGGTGCGTGAGAAGACGAAAAGACTGGAGCAAGCGAGACAGAGAGAGAGAGACGGTTGAAAATAGAAACATGTCAGAATCCAAGCGCCCGCTGGGGATCCTGGGACCCTTGGGGGTCCTCTTTTGCTATCATCTGTGCGAGAAAGAGTGGACAACAGAGAGGCGGGCAAAAGAGGCGAAGGAACGACGCCAGACGATCAAACTGCCTTGTGGCCCTCTCTTGCTGCAACCTCGAGTACCTCTTCCTCTTTTTACGCGCTCTCTCTACGCTCTCTCTTCACCTCACCTCCCGACCGCTACTCTGGACAAGGGCGAGGGAATTCGTCATCCAGAACGACGGGGGGCCTGCGGACACGGCGGAGGCGAGCAGGCAAATAGCAGTTCGCCAGCGTCACAACGTCCTGGCGCCAGGCCGCCGTTGTCATTCAAACCCCCGGCCCGCCGACCGACAATCTTGCCCGGGAATAGCAACGATCGGCTGCGGATTTCTGTCACATTGTCACATTGTCATTTTTCCCTCACTTTCTTGACCTTTTCGAGCTTGCCCTTGTCTTTTCTTCCTTTTCAACACTTTTTCCCTTCTTATTTTCCTAATTCTCCTTTTTCTTTTCTTTCCTTCGCCTCCCCTGGGCAAGCAGGTCATTTGACAGAGATAACAAAAAGGAAAGGGGTAGCTTTTGATTTCGTAAAATCATGGAAAATAAAAGAAAAAAAATAAAAGAAGAAAAAGGAACGGAATGCAGTTTTCCGGAGTTTGGTGGAAGATGCCGTAGACCACGTGTTTCTTGACGACAACCAAATTGTCGAGTTCGCAGCTTTACCAGTCGAGTACTCGTAGACACCGTTCGATGTCGTCTCCTTGACAGCTTTCAGCTCTACGATGTGCGAAGTATTACCTTCAAACATATCTCCAGCTCTTCTCTTTTGGCGCCCATCTGTCTCCTGTTGTCTGGTTGAGGTAGAGCATCTTTAGCGAGTGCACAGGGCGGGGAGACACCCGTCGGGGTCTTTGGTAGGTTTTTTTTATTCTTTTTGTTCTTTATTCTCGGGTAGAGAGCTGCAAAAAAAAAAAGACTCGCAAGAGGCTCGAGCGGCGTCCGTTCCACATTTCGCGATTCTCAATAATCTCGCCCAGAACTTGGCGTCCCAACTCTGCACCACTGCACGCACTGATGCGCTTTGCCTGCTTTATTTCTATTTTCGTGTATTTTCGTGTCGTCCTTCGGCGTCGTTGACGGTCCCGGTGGTGGTGTCTGTTCTCCTCTGCAGTCTAAATTGCTCCCCTCCTCGCTTTGGGCATCGACAAGGGCTGTGCAGACAAGTGCAAGCGCCACCTAGTACATTTCTAAAAATGAAAGGAAACCATGACGAGAGAGATCGCGATCTGTTTGTTGACCTCTCTTTGCTGCCGAACTGCTCTCGGGCCTCCGGCTGGTCCCAAGATGGTGGACAGGATGGGTGTCCGTTCACGATGTATTAGACTTAACACGTCGTGCAGCTCCCCTTATGAAAGCAGGAACCCACGTGCCGTGAACTCGATCATAATAGACCACTGGAATGGTGTGCTTGAGCTCTCTACTTGTGATATCAAAAGACATGTTTTACGGTGGCTATTGGTTTTTGTTTGATTTTGTTTTATTCGGGGCTTTTCGCCCACTCATTGATATTGAGTTACGATCTTCCTAGATCTTGATGCTTCGTCTCGAATATATCTCGACTACATTCGTACTTCCAGTACGTACATGATTTCCATATTTCCATATTTCCATATTGCCATATCCCGTTCCATGCCATGCTATATGCATCATATTCTCATCCATATCAAAATTCATTTCTTTTCGTTCGATACCATATCCTTATGGCCATTTCCATCTTCTAGGTCATTGTGCTGACCCCAAAAAATTTCCTCCTTCTCGGTACAAATGTGCACTCTCCTTGTTGGCTCAGTATGGACAATTTCGCCGTTTACTGACCGCTCGTCTCAATGACCGAGTCCACAGGGTCGTAGTACTCGTAGACCTTGTTGGCCTTGTCGCGGCCGGTGACGGCAGGCGCCACGAAGCGCGACACGCCCGTGGTGCGGTCGTACGACAGGTGCGAGCAGGCTAGGCGCTTGCCGCCGCCGCCGGGTAGGTCAACAACAAACTGCGGCATCATAAAGCCGGCAATGGAGCCGCGGATCTGGGCCTCGAGATCCAGGATCGTCTGGAGCGGCGTGCGGAGGTGCTCCACCTTCTCGACCATGTCGCACTGGTAGACATAGTACGGGAAAATGTTGTTGTCGGCCAGGCTCCGGATCAGCGTCGACATGGTGGCCGTGTCGTCGTTGACGCCGCGCATGAGCACGGTCTGGTTGCGGACGAGGACGCCGGCGTCAAAGAGGCGGCGGGCAGCGAGCTGCGAGACCCAGGAGATCTCCTGGGGGTGGTTGAAATGTGTGTGCAGCGCCATGGCCTTTCCGGCCTTACGGGCCTCAGCAGCGACAAACGAAAGAGCCTGGAACCAGGAATCCTTGTCGTCGAGGAAGCGAGCAGGCGCGACGGCCAGGCCCTTGGAGGCAAAGCGGAAGCGCTTGATGTTGGGCATGGCAAGCAGACGCTGGCCAATGTAGGCGAGCTGCTCGGGTTGGAGGTAGTAGGCGTCGCCGCCCGAGACAACAATGTCCTGGAGGTGCGGGGTGCGCTCGACGTAGGCGAGCGCCTCCTCCCAGCGGCGCTTGGTGGGCTTCATGGAGGCCTTCTTGACAGAGTCGGTGTCGGCACCAACGGCGTACGAGCGAGTGCAAAACATGCAGTACGTGGGGCAGACCGAGGTCGCTGTTGGTCAGCATCATGTACAGAAAGAAGAAGAAAGGAAGAACAAAGAGGGTCTTGACTTACGAAGGAAGAGAGCCTTGTCCGTGTAGCGATGAACCAGGCCGCTGACAGGGGAGTCGGCGTGCTCGTGGAGCGAGTCGAGAGTCAGCTTGGGGTGGTCGGGCAGCATCCGGGACTTGACCGGAATGAACTGGCGGAACACAGGGTCATTGCGCGGGTCGGCCCAGTTGATGCGGCTGAGGATGTACGGGGTCATGCGGGTCGACATGGTAGCGGCCTTGATGCCGTCGACGACGTCCGTCACGAGCTCGTCGCGGGTCTGGATCGTCTTGCCAGAGTGGGTAGTGGCCACATCGTTCATGGGGACCTCGTCAGGCAGCACCTGCGCGAGGAAGTGGGCCAACTTAAGCTCGCCCTGAACAGTGTGCTTGATCTGTGGGTGTCAGTGTGTGCACTTGAAGTGAATTTAGAAAGAAGAGGGTGGTGATGACTTACGCCCCAGGAGTAGGAGAGGAAGTCTTCGGCCGGAACGTCCTTCCACACGGGCACCTTACGCCAGAATTCATCCCGGGCAGGCGTGGCGTCTGCAGTCGCAGCGTTGGCATCCGGGACGCTGGAAGCATCCTCTTGCTGGGCTTGCTCCGCAGAAGCCACGGGAGCCATGCGAGGAGGAAGAGTGGCCACGCCACGGGCCGTGATGCTTAGGCGCTCCATGAGGCCGGGCATGCCTGCATGGAGGAACTTCCGCCGCTGAGAGAAGGCGTAACGCATGATGGGCGACGTGATGTGTGGATAAGAATAAAAAGAAGCCTGGGCCATGAAAGGTAGTCTCACGATGCTGAGCAGTGTGGACTGGGTGTAGATGGGGGAAACGAAGACGTAGATGTCGAGACAGAAGAAGGTAGAGGGTGACAAAATAGGAAGAATGAGTGAAGAAGGAGTAAGAAGGAGAGAGGAAAGGGGAGAGACAGGCGAAGGAAGAGGGAAAGAAATAGGAGGAGGGAAGAGCAGGCGAGAGGGAGGGAAAGAAAAGGGCACGAAGAAGAGGAAAGAGAGGCAGGAACTGGGCTGGACAGTCGCTACCCTCACAATGGTCACGCGCTGCTTGAGCTGTCGGGTCAACATTGTTTTGTTGCCCATCGCTCCTTCTCGTTATGTTTCTTTCGTTTGCAAATGGCGTCTACTGATTCACGATGACCCAAGCCAAGCCAATTGCCTTGGTTCAACATCGACGACTTGTACAGAACAGTCCATGGCCAGTACAGTTTGCACCGAGAATTGTACCGGGCTGCTGCCTGGGAGAGGGAGAGTGAAAAATGAAGGGAAAGAGCGAAGCAAATATGGCCAGAAGGTACACAATGAAGAGGACATTTTACGGGCATGCAAGCAAAAAAGCATCGTGCATTGTTCTGCGCTGACCTGCTGGACTGTTGGACGTCTGGCCAGCTTCGGCGACGGGGCAGCCTTTGAAAAAAAAAGCAAGACGTTCAATTTTAGCCGTCGATCCTCCACATTGCAGGTCTTCTATCTCATTTCTTTTCCGTTTTGCTACGAAGCTGCGCAGAGACATGCAGCTTGGGATATGGGGAAGCTCGAGACTCCAGTGATTCCAGGAGACGGTGTCATGGGCGACAGGAATGGAAAGCTAGAAACACGACGGGCATGCAGAAAATGCAGGAAAATGCAGAAAATAACCATATCCGGAGAATGGCGTCTTTCTCTGACCTCGTTTTCCTGTCTCGTTTTCCTGTCTCGTTTTGCTCTCCTGGCCGCTCGGCCAGTCCGACTAGGGTCGTCATATGCACCGATTTTTGATCTTGCATGGCCTCGTGCATGGCTCGGAGCTGACAAGCCATCCGCCGTGGACGCTGGATCGCCAGTCGTCGGTCGTCGTCGGTCGTCGTTCGCCATTGGTGGATGGATGCTGTCCTCTTATTTACTTTTTCTCCCTCTTTTTCTAATTCTTTTCCCTTGTGGAACCATTACATGCGCCTCGCCCAGCACCCTCGTCTTGCTTTCTCGGCTGTGGTCTTGCATGCGAAGCGCGTGGGGGACAGGGACATGCGTAGAGGTCAGGGGTTATTAATGGGCGAGGGTAAATGGAAGAAGAGAAGAAGAAACCATACGAACACCTAAAATATCAATTTGGCCAGCAATTCCGTTCCAGCTTCGCAGCCGGTGGCTTCAAAACGTCAACAGTAGCAGGCGAACAGGGAGTGGTTTTGCGTTTGCTGCATGTTGTTTTGCGTCACTTCTCCTGTTCTTTGTTGGCGCGCGCACAACACTTCCTGTTCAGCAGGGCTGCGCTGACATTTCTCCCTGCGGATGCCTCTGATTGTTGAAGACAATTGCGGTGAAAAAAAGAGAACAAATGGAGAGAAAATAAAAGTCAGAAGACGAACAACCTCTGGGGGGGTCAATCCGGGGAGCAGCGGAAAGAAAGGTGAAGAAGAAAGGGAGGCCGGAATAAAGTTCCGTCGTAAATCATCAAGCCGCCACGTCGAACCAACAGACACCAGTTGGACGAGATGCAGATGCAGATGCAGATGCAAGAAACAGAGAAAGGCAACAACAGGAAAGACAAAAAAAAGACGAAAGAAAACCCAAAATAAAATTGAGAGGGGTGGTGTCGCAATATAGACGCGCATGGCGAACTGTTCACATGCCGGCGTCTATAACGGCCTCGACCGGTGGTGGAAGCGGCTGAGGAAGCAGTCGACGGGCTATTGCGATTTGGTGGTCGGCGATGTGTCCATTTACTTTTGCCTCTCTTCGAGTTGGCCGGTTTTGGGAGGGAGGTGCCAAATGAGGAGAGAAAGACGAGTAAAGTGAGAGACTGAATAGAACAAAGAGGAGCATGGGAAGAAAGAAAAAAAGAAAAAAAAGGGAAACAAGAAAAGAGAGTGAAGGCACCAAGCGTCTCACAAAAGCATCCGAATGCATCTCACCCTCGCCTCACCGTTTGCTGACCTCTCAACACACATCCGTCTCGGGTCGGCCGCAACAGCAGCCAAGGGCCAACAGAACGCAAGCATGGTCCACACACAACACAACTGCGAGTAAAAAGAAAATGTGGAAAAAAAGCGAAAGCGAAAAACACGGATATCATTGTCCATGAGCTCGTCGTGCAGATAAAGTTGGCCCCCTACATACGCAAAGGCAAGGGAATCTGAGAGAAAGACGAAGGAGGAAAGTGATGAAGGCAGAGGATGTGGAAAAGAAGGCAGCAGCAAAGGGCCGTAATGCCCGGGCTGGACGATGATGGCCATGGTTGCACAAAGCCGATGAGCAACGGTTCGGAGGGATGGAGCGATGGGGGACAAAAGAAGTGGATTCCTGGAAGGGCAGCAGGGCAGTGAAGCGTTTGTCGTCGTTGGTGCACGTTTGTTGACTTCGTAAACGGGCCGCCGTTCTCGAGGCAAGCCAGACAAAACAAATCAGGAGAGAACCTCGACGATCTTTGACTGGACTCGATCGAGGGCAGAACCAAATAAAACGACTGCTTGGTTTCCTTCTTATTTTCTCGAGTTGAGTTATGACTATCTGGTTTTCTTTTATTCACTGATATCTTAACGTCGTCGGCATCGACATCATTGTCGTCAAGCATTGCCCTCATCTGTTTTCCGAACAGTGCCAAACCAATCTCTTGCTTTCCCTTCTCTTGCACCAAGGACTGCATCCTGAAAACAGACAGTGAACACTGATCAAGATGGGAGCTTCTCCATCACCCGAAGAACCTGGTCAGGCCGCCATCGCGTACGTTTCTTTTCTTCTTTCTCCATCTTATGCATGTCTTGGACCCCCATGCATTCTCTCCGTTCTTGTGGACGGACGAAAGTGAGTGAGTAGGAGGGCTAGATAAACGAGGAGGTAACAAAAAAAAGAAAAGAAAAGAAGTAGCCGAGAAGAAACCTCCAAAAAGTGGCGGGTGCATTTTGATTTCTTTTTGCTGCCAATTTTCTCGTCGTTCACTGACATACACTCTTCAGGCCCGAGGTTGATCGCGATCATTCCAATACCGATACTGACCAGACCGTCGTTGTCCACCCTCTGCTTCTCTCTACTCCGCTCGCAGCAGTACGTCACTCTACAGACGCCCACCCGAGCGGCCAAGACGGGCAGCGGACAGACAATCGGCTGCATACTATCGCAGCTACTAGCTCCCCTACAAACGTCTCGTCTTCTTTTTGCTGGTCGCCTTGGGTTGCTGTTCTAGGGTCTGTCTGTCTGACCATGCCCACGTATGGGCTCATGTCTGCCTTTGGGCTTTTCCAGGTCTATTGGGAAACCCACCAGCTGGTAGACTACAACGGTGGTGACAGCGACACGGCCATTGCTTGGATTAGCTCTCTTCTAGGCTTTTTGAACTGCTTCTTCGGCCTGATCAGTGGCATCCTTCTCGACCGCGTCTCGTCCTCCCCGTCATCCACGGGTCTTATTCTGTTACTCGTCCCCTCCAGTATTGTCTACTGGGTTTCGTTTCTGGCTCTAGCATGGTGTTCGACCTACGGCCAGTTCATGGCCTGCATGGTTGTTGCTGGCATCGCCTCAGCCCTGCCATCGACGGCCGCTTTCGTTGTTGTCGACCACATTTTCGAGGCGCCTCCCGCCCTAAAACACAGCGCCGCCGCCACCGGCGTTGTTTCAACGGGTGCACCTCTGGGCGGCCTTCTGGTCTCGCTGATGCTGCGTGCTCTTCTGGCCCGCACAGCGCCCAACACCTGGTCCGTGTCGATGTTCTGGCTGTCCTCGGTTATCGGCGCTATGGAGCTTTTGGGCTGCGTGCTGGTAGTGTGGGGGAGCCGGCCGCCACCTACTTGTCACCAAACGACGACAGAAAAAGAGGCGACTGGACCCAGAGTGCAGACCCCCGATCATGGCACCCCTGTCCTCAACACGCCCATCGAGGTCACGGTGACCGTGACCAAGACGACGACCATTGAGCAGGCCGACCCCCTCGATCGCTCCGGAAACCTCATCCCACGCAAGTGCGCGACGGTCCACGCCCCCGACTCCCCAACACCAACACCTACGCCCGCCCATGCGACACCCTGGTATGCCCGGACAGCACTCTGGGCCGCGGACACCGGCTCATTGAGCCTTTTTGTAGACCGTGGCTTTTGGTTGTTCACGATATGTGTTTTTGGTTGGTGGATTCCTTCTTCCCGCATGCAGAAGATGTGCATCTTCATGCATAGGGCATGCAGAGATGTGCATCGTGACATCCATATCCCGCGTTGAAGTAGCCAGTACATGCTAACGTCCACGCCTCTCCCACCTCCAGTGTATGAGTTCGTCCTCTACACGCAGTGGGGCTCCCTGCCCTACTTTGCCGCGAGGACGGGACTCGGCGACGTCTTTTACTTTCAAATGGTCTACAACATGTAATCTTATGTCCACTCTCTATTTTGCACTTTCTTGCACATCCACTCACTAACAAAACACAGCGGTGCCATCCCCGGCCGGACCATCCCCTCTTGGCTGGCCGCCCGGTTTGGACCGTTCAACGTCACGCTCGCCATGACCGCTCTCACCATATTCACAGTTTTCGTCGTCTGGGTCCCGTTTGGCGACCACAGCGCCGCCGCCTTGTATCTTGTGGCGTTCCTTATGGGCGTGGGTACCGGGTCGTTTGTCCCCCTGGCCGGTGAGTTGCCATGTCTTGGAGGGCCCCTGCTGTGTTGGCCGCTCTTCTCTTTTTTTCTTTCTTTTTTTTCTTTTTCTTTTTTGCTGTCTTGATGCCCGGAATACACGGCTCATTTGCTTTCTTCTTCTTTTTCATTTTTGCCCTTCTTGCAGCCACATGCTTGAGTCGTCTTTGCAACGGCCGTGGCTTTGGAAAATGGCTAGGGTCGTGTTACGCAATTGTCAGTGTCGCCTCTCTTATTGGAAACCCCGTGAGCCAGGCCCTGCTCGAAAAAACAAGCCCCCGATTCAGTGTTATCTTCCAGGGCATTCTACTTGTCGTCTCATTCTTTTTCTGTGTGCTGGTCCGTCAGGGCGACGTGCGGAGACGGTCCACGAGTCCCTGTTCTATCCGACACAGCGGCTACCCGCAGAGGCCCGAACCACAGGCTGCCTAGTTTGGTTCCCGTGAACTGATGACAATGTGTTGGGTGAGGCCTGCACTGCGGAGCCGGCCTCCTCGACTCCTTCGCAAAACTAAGGTGGGTGTGGCAGCCCCCATGCACATATGTTGTCCGGTTGTGTACACCCAGCATGCATGCTGATGAAGCCGACATGCAGGTCGATGCAGGGTTCAGGATGGAGCTCAGTACGAACTAGGTCTTAAACGGTTTATTAAGCGCTGCCATATTCTTTGCCTTTTTTCTAATTACTATTTCCGTCTTCTGTTACATTCGATTTTTGTTTTCTCGATGCTCAAGATGAATGGCTTGGCTTTGGCTGGCACACATTCAGCTATTGGGCATATCTATGGATAAGGCTGAGAGTTTTAAGGATACCATTACGAAAAGTTACTTCTGCGTCTCAAGGGATATATTCGAAATTATAAACTAAGAACCCTACGTCAATGATTTATTATAAAAAAAAAGAGGGAGAATCAAAATTGTGTTATTTTATGAATAAAAAGATCCACTCCAACAAGAGGAAGACACCGGCAGCACCGAAAAAAGGAAAGAAAACATAAACACCAGACATCTAGACAACGAGAACAACATGTTGTTGAGAGCTCTAGCTCCCCCTCCCTGCAGGAGAACTCTCCGGACTTGGGAAAACCCGGTCGACACTGCAGCTCGGCCTGCATGCTTGCCGCTCTCTGACCCGTCTCATTGGGCAAGCCCGCGCCACATACGGAGTATTACATGCAAGCACTCTGAGCTCTGTAGGATATAAAACAGGTCTTAAGCGCAGCTGAATGCAAGGACGTGGAGGTAGAACGCTCATGTGTGGGAAAACAAGGGAGCAGAGTGATCGAAAGAACGAAAAGAACGAGACACGAGAATGCGAGAGCAAAGAAAACGCAAATGTGCAGAATTCGTGCATCGTTTGTGTCGGACTGCACCTCACCTTTATTGTCTTGGCAGGTATCAAGGACATCCGGGCCAAAAGAGCGTCCGGTGGTGATTGGATGCCTGTTTTGTATGTAGTCGAAGGCGCTAATACACGGCCGACGCGACTTCCATTCGTGCATCGTGTTAATTAATTCTGGAGTGGGGCATCTCCATCTCGGTTCCTTCCTTTTTCGTCTCTTTTGATACAACGACTGCCTTGCTCGTGCCACATCGTTCTTGCCCCATCGCTCTTTCCTAGAGTCTCACAGCCCTAGGCAGAGGCGTTACCTCCTCGGCTCCTTCGACTGCACCTCACCAGATACAGGCACACACTACTCAAATACTAACGGACCATGCATTGCATTGCTTTGCACGGCGATCTGCCACCTGTGCACAATCAACACCCTTGACGCCCTGGATCGCACGACATGGATTCGACACCACCGGCTCCGTTGCCGGCTCCGTCGTTGGCTCCGTCGCCCACGCCGTCGCTGCCGCTGCACGAAAAGGAACTGCTCTTTGCCGACTGGGGACTGTCAGATACGGACAGCAGTCAGCCGTTGCTCGGTACGAGTCTTGCTGAGAAGACAGACTCGCGGCTGGCTGAGCGCGAGCGCGAGCACCGGCGCAAGAGCCGGGCCTTTGCTGCAGCGGCCAAGAAGGCGGCGGAGCAGATAGCCGAGAGGGCGAGGGCTGAAGAGGCCGGCAAGCTCAAAGCCCGTCAAGAGAACGAGAAGGAGAGTGACAAAGACGACATCGTCGAAGTCATCGACTTGACACGCTCGGAACCACCACCGCCGCCGCGCCCGCCACGCCGTACTGTCTCGACCATCATCGAGTCCGTCCGCGCCTCGGCCACACTGCGCCGCACGTCTTCCAACCCGCTGCCAGAAGGACGCGAGCTCAAGAGAAAGCGGGAGGAGGCACCAGCGAGCACGACAGCCAAGGGGAAGCCTGGGCGGCCTGGAAAGAAGACCGCCAAAAAGAACATCCGTGACATCACACCCCCGCTTGCCCCCGAGCGGCAGCGCATTTTTGATGGTCTTTCGTTCTATTATCTGCCCGACGCCGCGTTGGGCGCCCGCAGGTTGCGCATCAACAAGGCCCGGCAGCACGGCGCGCGCTGGGTGCACAGTCCGGGCCAGGCGACGCACGTCGTGGTGGATAAGCAGCTGCGGTGGGCCGATGTGGAGATGTTTGTGAGGGAGGAGATGTCGACAACGTCGACAGATATGACCGCGGCGTTGCCCATTCTCGTCAACGAAGAGTACCCGCTCGACTGCATCGGGTTCCGGCGCCTGTTGAACCCCGAACAGCGGCAGTACCGCATTACCGGCTGGACGGAAGCACAGGTTGCTAAAGAAAAGGAAAAAGAAAAAGAGAAACAAAAAGACGAGAAGAAGGCGGACAACAAGTCACCCTCCAATCACTACACCATCAAGCCCGACAGACGACAGCAGAACCGACTGGGGACGGCAGGACAGCAGGAGCACATGATCCGACAGCCACGGCAAGGAGGTTGAACCAACACTGAGAAAAGAATGACCACTCTCGATAATTCAATTGTGGACAGCTCACAGGCGTGTTTCCCCTGCATTGCCGGTGCGCTCCTTCCGCCAGGTGACGAGTGACAGCCTTGTCCGCTACGTCCTGCTCTTGTCGCCTATTGGCGGGGCAATTGCTGCATACGGAATACAGAAGGAACAACTCAGCCTTGTTAACCTGAGAGCATTCTGACAAGGCAAGAGCACACAAGGACATATGACACATTCGTTGTTGTTTGTTGTTCTTTCCGTTTCCAAGTGCATAATTTCCTGTGCGTTGTTGAGCGAAAACTCTTGCTCTGTTTCCCCCAAATACTCGAGCATCCAGTATCGTCCACCATTCACTTCGACAGACATTCACCTGCAAACATCTGAGCCGTCTTTTTCACAACACATTCTCACCATTCTCAACCATGGCCTCTCGGAACCTGCTCCGTGACGTGAGTCCGCCCCCGCTCCCACTCTCTTCGCGGGTGCTTGCAGGCATTCCCCCCCCGCTGCCGAATACAGTCGATATATGCTCCGAGGCGCTCCCGTGGCACACCTTTGACCGCGCCAAAGGCGAATGGGCCGAACTACCCCCGCCCGACGCACTGGCCCAAATGGTCGCCCCGGTACCGGGCCCGCCGCAACCAGAGTCCAGCGACCTGTCGATCGTCACCTGGAACGTGGACGCCATGGCCTACGAGCACGCCGAGCGCCTTAACAGCCTTCTCGACGCCGTCAAGGATGCGGACGCCGAGGGTTGTCCGGACATTATCTTTCTGCAGGAGGTGTCGGGCATCGGCAAGCGCACCTTGGCTGCCAACACCTTCATCCGCAACAACTACTATGTCGCCGGCCTCGACTGGATGTTAAACGACCATGACCAGCAGTTTTACAATGCCACCATGATGTCGCAACGTCGCTTCGCCCGCGGCTCCTGTATGATGTACCCCTCGCTCGGCGCCGCCTGGGCCGTCTGGTACCCCAGCCGCTACAACCGCTACGCCCTCTGCTGCGACATCGGGGCCCCGCCGCGCACCCTCGACGCGCCCCCCGAGACCGTCCGTCTCATCAATGTCCACCTTGATTCGCTTGCCACCGTGCCCAGCCGCCGGCCCCGCCAGCTCGCCATTGTCTCGAGGATGCTGCACGCCCGTGACGTCGTCGGCGGGCTTGTCGCCGGCGATTTCAATCCGGTGCTGCTCGAGGACCATGAGCTGGTGGAGGCCAACGGTTTGGTCGACTGCTGGACGCACTTGCGAGGCAACGCTGCCGAGTTCCCCGGCTTCACCTGGGGCATCGACGGCAAGAAGCAGTTCCCACCGGCGCGCCTCGACAAGGTGGCCGTGTGGGGCTTGACGCCCAAGACCATGGAGATTGTGCACCCGGGCACCGTGCCCATGGAGGTGCCGGCGACCTTTTTGGACGCCTCGGGCAACGAGATCGAACGGGACCCGGACGACGAGCCTAGCCAGATTCCCTGGAGCGACCACTCGGGGCTCGTGATGACGTTTGCGCTGCACGGGGATCGGCGGGAGTCGGGATCGGGACCTGGCGGACTTCGCGCCCCTGGCGCCCCTGGAGAACCTGGTGGACCTGGTGGACCTGGCGGACCTGGCGGACCTGTTGCATCTGGCGCACTTGGCGGACTTGACGGGTCGTTTGTTGTCGTATAAACCGTTTCATTTTATCTCGGTGTTCTGGTGTTCTGGTGTCCTGGTGGAAGCATGCATATGGATAGCGACAGGGGCAGAATAGGGTATCAATCATGTATTCGCTAGTCTAATTTTACAACTCCTAGAAGCAATGCCCAATAAGCAATAAACATATCTTAACTCAACCTTAACGCGCCGTTCCTAATTCGCTTTCGATGCCTAGCCGCCCACCTTGCCAAACATGATCTACCGCGACGGGCTCAGCGGCCGGTTGAAGCCGCCCTGGCGGTTCATGTACTGGCGGTATTCGGTGCGCTTGGCCTTGCGCACGGCGCCGGCGTTGTTGCCGGCGACCTTGGTGCCCTTGGTGGACGCGAAGCCGCTAAAGCCCATCATCGCCTGCATCGCGTCCATGCCGTCGTCATCGACCTCGACGTCGTCCTCGGCCTCCTCCTTCGTGTCGTCTGCATCGTCGTCGTACCGCATCGGGCTGCCCCGCTGGCGTTCCCGTCCGCGACGACTGTGGCTGTCATCGTACTCGCCCTCTTCATCCTTGACATCCTCCTCTTCGGGATCGTCGTAGCTAATGTCCTCGGCCGCGCGGCGGCCGCCAACACGGAAGGACATGGGGGCTGCAGAAGACGCTGTTGTAGGCGTAGCAGCCCCGTCGGCCGGGTTCCGTGCACGAGTTCTATTCGGCAGGCCCGCCGAGGAGCCGTTGCGGAGAAGGCCGCCCCGCTCATCTGCGTCATCGTCGTCGTCTTCGGCGTCGTCCCGGTGGTCGGCCGGCCGGCGGTGGTTCTGGTTGGGGCCGCCGCCGGCGCCGCCGCGGGAAGGTGGAGGTGGAGTGCGTCTGGAAGGCGGGCTGCCGCTGCGACGACTGGGCGAGGCGGAGCGGCGGCGGTCGGAGCGGTCGCCACGGTCACCGCGGTCGTCGTTGTAGCGGCGGGTGTCGTCACGACGGTCGCGGCGGTCTCTGTTGTCACGATGGTTGTCGCGATGGCTGTCCCGATCGCGGTTGTTGTCCCTCTCCCGATAGTCTCTGTTGTTGTCGCGCGAGCGGGAGCGGTAGCGGCGGTTGCGGTCGCCGCCACGGTCATCACGGCCACTGCGACCACCGCGCTCCCGGTCGTAGTCGCGGTCGCCACGGTCGCGATTGCGGTTGCTGCCACCTCCACCACCACCACCGCCTCGTTCCCGGTCGCCGTCCGGACGGCGATTCCGTCGGTAGCCAGAGTCTGACATTATGTTTGCGTGATGGGATTAGGGATGTTGACGTGAGGTGGGAGGCCGCCTTGAGTCGTGAGTCGTGAGTCGTAAGTCGCAAGGTAGACAAGACGTCGAAAAGGATCGAACCAAACGACGTCAGTGGGAGAAGGCTGAGGAAATTCTTTGGTTGGGGGCACACGTGACAGTGGACCCACAGTAGCTTTTGTTAGGCACACCAACAGCCGATTTACAGCGGTCCACTCCCGGAAGCTCGCCACTAACTCACTGTAACTCACTAGCACTCATGAACAACTTCACAAAAACCCAAAGTTAAACCAAACGGTGAATGCATTCAAGAAGGTATTTAGAATTACATGTCCCCTTTTCCAAGTGTACAAAAAAAATACATGATGTAAAGAAGAGGAACAATAGAAAAGAAGAGCAGAAAACCCAAGCAATGTAAAACGCCCCAACAGATGGTATAGTAGTATCCCTTTTACTCTTTGGTATTCTTTGGTACAGAACGGCGGAACGGCAGAATGCCAGAACAGAACGTGGCCCATGTTTTAATATTAGTGAAGATGTACAGGGAAGAAGAGGTGGAAACGACAGAAAAGAAGTACGAGGTGGGGTCGAGAAGAGGTCTACTTCCGCAGGAGACCGGCGTCTTCTGTGTCGTTCTCGCCCTCGGGGTCGCTGTCGTGGTCGGCCTCGTTGGGTGGCGGTGTGTTGGAGTGTGAATTGGATCCCGACCCAGAAGCGGACGACCCCAGGCCGGGCCCGTACTCGGTCGGCCCCGAAAACGTCTGTAGGGGGTGGTGCCGTGAGGCATGGTGCTCCTTGTGCACGTCAATCTGCGCCTGCTGCCGCATCTTGGTGATCTTGATGTAGTTGTAGACGACAATGGCGGCCAGCGTGACGATGAGCCCCAGAAAGTTAACAAGGGTCAGCTTGTCGTGGAACACGAGCGTCGCCGTGATGATGGTGACAACCTCCTTGAAGATGCCGGCAATGGACAGGGTCACGACGGACGTGCGTTGGAGTAGGGCAAACTCGGACGCCGTCATGAGGAAAGCAATGGTGCCCGGGAAGAGGACGAGCAACGGGGTGCGCACGGCGCCGAATTTGTCCGCGAGTTCGCGGAAGCCCTGGATGAGCTCGGGGAACCCTTCCATCGGGATGGCCAGCACAAACAGGGTGACAAACATGACGGGCGCCAGATAAAAGATGCTGGAAAACGGGTTGGAGGTGGCCGGGTTGCGCAGCAGCATGATTTGGGTCAGGCCCCAGCGGAAGCCCGAGAAAAAAGCGGCGGTGATGACCAGAAAAAAGCCAAAGGGGTCGAACTTGACCTCGCCGGCGACCATCATGACGACGCCGACGGTCATGGTGGCGATGATGGCGATGAGGCGCAGGGTGGGCTTTTCGAGGCCGAAAGCGAAAGCGAAGAGCAGCACGAACGCCAGGGACGATGATTTGCACATGGCTAGGGAGATGGGAGAAATGGGGTTAGCATGCGCGATCCATCCTGTATTATTCTTGTTGCCTTCCCGGCAGAGGGACTCACTGTAAAATGTCAGGGTGATCAGCTTGAGCGAGGCGTTGCCCAGGCCAATGTCCAGCCCCGTGGCGGCACCGCACGGCCCGATACGCGTGAGGTAGAACCACTTGGTCATGGCCGGCTCGAGCTGAGCGGGTTGGCCATCGCCCTCTTTGTCGTCCTCGTCGTCTGGGACGACGCGGCTGTTCTTCCCATCGTCCCTCCCGTGGCTCGGCCGCAGCGTCGGCACAAAGTACAGGACCAAGCACGCCAGAAAGAACTGCACGAGCATGTGGATGGACGTCGTGAACAGCGGAAAGGGGAAATTGCTGCCAAACATCCACTTGTTGTACAGCGAAATGCTCAGCGAGAACAGGTACCACAGCCCGATCAGCGAGCCGTTGATGACCAGCCGCCGCAGGACGTGCTTGTCGGCCTCTTTGCGCTCGTCTTCGGTCAGGGCGGCCATGATGAGGCTGCTCTGCGCGTCGTCGAGCGCGAGCCGGCCGTCGCCAAAGCCAAAGTCTTCGCCACCAGGGCCACCGCCGGGGACGAACCGCTCGTCGAGATTTGTGCGGTTTCGCCGCGTGGTCGCGCGCTGTCGCCGTGCCGCCGCACTCAGGCCCGTCTCTTCGTCCGTGTGCAGGTCGTCGTCGTCGTCCCGTCCGTAGTCTTCTTCCAGTAATGTGCGGTCGTTCTGATCACGTTTTGGGTTTTCGTCGTCGTCCACCTCCTCCTCCTCCTCGTCGCCCCATGCATCGTCCCAACCGTCACCGCCCGCGTCGTGTCTCGGTTGTAATCTGCTGGCGGTGGACGATGCCGCCGCGCTTGTTCCTGCTCCTGTCCCTGTCGTCCCGATCGCCATGGCCGTGGAGGCTGCTGTGGACGCCTTCCTTGGGCGGCCACTACCACCGACTCCACCAACACCGTTGCTGCTCTTCAACAGACTGCTTCGCCGCCGTGGCCGGCCGGACGTGCCCGACGACGACGACGACGACGGCCCGGCCGCCATGGGGTCGAAGAACTCGCTTCCTGCGCCCGCGCCGGCGGCCACGGTGCTGTTGGCAGACTCGGAGCCGGCGGACGGAAAGGGAACGGCAGCCAGCCCGAGCGCGGCTGTCCGTACTGGTTTTGGCGAGGGCATGTCGGATGTGGGAGGGTGGTCGGCAAGAAGAAAAGAACGTAAGGAAGAATGAGGAAAGAAGAAGACAAGAAAGAAGAAAGAAGAAAGGGGTCAGATGGTCGTGGTTGCTCGCATGGCTGTCCTCAGATGCTGTCGATGCGGATAATGGCGAGGCAGAGGAGGGCAAGGACCGTGTTTCGTCGGATCAAAGGAGAGAAAAGGAGCTGTCGTCAGTGTGTCGCCGTGTCGTGTCTCGTCGTGTCTGTTCGATGCCTTTTTGCTGCTGCCGAAACTGGAAATTGGCATAAAATATCCTTTTACATGCAGACGTTCAGAGCTTTGCGCCGGATGGGTCCTGCTCTGGGTCCTGTTCTGGCCAGATTCGGAGTGGCACGTCTCTCTCTCCCTAGCGCGTTCTGGGCCAAGGACCAAGGATGGGGACGTGGCATTGGCGCGGCTGGACGGTTGGCAGCAGTTACCGGTAGACCCCTATTCCGTTGTTCGGATAGTGGGCTTTCAGGTCCTGTTCAGGGGCTGCGCATCGCTGGGCGGCGCTAACAGGATGCCTCCAACAGTAGGCCTAGCGGAGATAGTGGATAAGGCCAAGCAAGCTGTACGTAAGACGCTGTGAAAATGCATGAACCAAGACGACTTAGACAGCAACAACCAACGAGTCCCGGACAATGTTCGACACGTTTTCACACAGCTCTTCAGTCCTGCTATCGGAGTGTTACTTTACTCTCACCCGTAACCGATGTTGTCAGCTGTACGATTGTGATTATATATACTTGGAGTTATGCAGGCTTGTGTGTACAGTCTTATTATGCCGTGGTTTTAGGTACAGGGAAAAAACAGGCTGATAGGCGCTATCTGACCGACATTCCTCTCAAAAGAATAATCAAAATACGAACTGTTGAGCATCTCAAAGAATCTGACCAGATCTGACGGTTTCACTTACTCACGGCGTGAGGACTGCAAGGACTGCTTGTGACCGCTGCACGCTGATCATGTCCGCCACGGTGTCACAAGAGTGGCTTGCATCTCACAAGTCTCTATGGAACAGAAAATCAACATCATAACCTCGCCTCTGCATTTCCCTTTATCCTCTTCCTACCACGTCTGTCTCAAGCTCGGCACGTCGTGGGCACCCGTCTGCCGCATCACGTGACCTGTCCGCTTATGAAGCCCCTCCTGCGCGTGCCGTGTAAGCTGCGGGGCCCTCCGCTTTTCTGGCCCGGCTAGCGGGCGCCTAGGGCCTCGATGGCCTGCAGCTGTCCCAAAGCCGGTCTCATGACGTCGCTGGCAGCTCCGGACGCCCCGCTGTTTTGGAGCTGGCAGCTCTTTCCTTCCATACTCACTGGCCAACGTCCGTACTTTCCCAAATTGTTTCGACTCCAATTGAGCTTCCCTTGTTTGAGGTCAACTCTCACAACTTTCTCACAACTTTTTCTCCAACAGTACCCTCAGGATCACCACCCCCTTGACCCTTGATCACCACCACGATGACCTCCCCTAACCAGTGCGGCACCACCGGCTCCGGTAGCACCATGCGCCAGCACGCCGGCGGCTACCTGCCCATTGAGAACTACGGCATCATCGGCAACATGCACACCTGCGCGCTGGTGGGCATGGACGGCAGCATCGACTTTATGTGCTGGCCCGACTTTGATTCCCCCTCCGTGTTCTGTCGGCTGCTCGACAAGAACAAGGGTGGCCACTTTAGCGTCTCGCCGCCCGTCGATTTGGTCTGCACGACCAAGCAGCAGTACCTGCCGTCGTCCAACATCTTGTTGACGCGCTACATCCACGAGGACGGCGTGGTCGACTTGGTGGACTTTTTCCCGCGGCCCAAGGAGACGGCCGTGGTGTCGCGGGCGCCGAGCCAGGGCAGCGTGCGGGCGGTGCGGTCGGTGCAGGAGGAGCTGAAGAAGTGGCTGGTGCGGCGGGTCGAGTGCATCCGGGGGCGGATGGAGTTGGGTAAGTGAAGCGGCAGCGTGAGCGCAGCGAACGCTGTGAGCATAAAAAGAGCGAGTGGAGCGAGCTCTGCCACGAGGGAGAAGAGAGAGCGGGCGAAGCCAGAACGACGAGCGAAGCGAGGAACAAAAGAGCGAACGCTGCGATGAGGGAGAAGAGCGAGCGGAGCGAGGACCACAAGCTAACAACGTACAGAAATCGAACTCTTCCCTGCGTTCGACTACGCGCGCGCGCCCCACGAGACAACCATCGAGCAGGCCACCAACGGCCCCGACAAGGTGAGCAAGACGGCAACATTCCACTCGGCCGACGTGAAGCTGCAGCTGGATGTGGTCGTCGAGTCCGCCGACGCGGCCGATTCTACCTTGACAAAGAAATCGCCCGTCGTCACCTTCCACGAGCAGCGCCGCCCCGGCATGCTCGGCTCGGGCGTCGTCACGCGCATCGTGCTCGAAGAGGGCCAGGCCGTGTCGCTCGTGCTGCGCAAAGACTCGCCCAACCACATCACGCCGCACATCACCCCCGCCGTGCTCGACGTCCAGCAGCACGACACTCAGCGCTTCTGGTACAACTGGATCAACAAGAGCAAGTTCAAGGGCAAGTGGCGTGAGGTCGTCGACCGCAGCCTCATGGTCTTGAAGCTGCTGACCTACGAGCCCACCGGCGCCATCATCGCCTCGCCCACCTTCTCCATCCCGGAGGACATTGGCGGCGTCCGCAACTGGGACTACCGCTACTCGTGGGTGCGCGACTCGAGCTTTACCATTTACATCTTGTTGCGGCTCGGGTTCAAGCAAGAGGCCGACGCTTACATGGAGTTTATTAGCGAGCGCATCCTGACGTCGCGCAACCCAGACGGCGGGCTGCCCATCATGTTCACCATCCGCGGCGAGACGGACATCCCGGAGTTTGAGCTGGACCACCTGGAGGGGTACAAGGGCAGCAAGCCCGTGCGCGTCGGCAACGCCGCCGCCTTCCACCTCCAGTTTGACATTTACGGCGAGCTGCTCGACGCCATCTACCTCAGCAACAAGTACGGCAAGCCCGCCACCTGGGACCAGTGGGTGTCGGTGCGCCAGCTTCTGGATTATGCGTTGACGATTCGGAAAGACCCCGACATGTCCATCTGGGAGGTCCGCAACAACAAGCAGCATTTCACCTACTCGCAGGTCATGCTGTGGGTCGCCTTTGACCGTGGCCTGCGCCTCGCCGAGAAGCGCAACCTGCCGTGCCCAAACCGCGTCAAGTGGCTCGAGGCCCGCGACTCAATCTACGAAGAAATCATGGAGAAGGGTGAGTCGGCTCCGCCGTTCTTTTCACAACCGACTGTCTTGGTTTTGCTAACACCTCCTCCCCGTCCTTCTAGGCTACAACACCAAACTCAAGTCGTTCGTGCAGAGCTACGAAAACAATACGGCCCTCGACTCGTCCATCCTCATCGCGCCGCTCGTCTTTTTCATCTCGCCCTGCGACCCGCGCTTCCTCAACACGCTCGACCGCATCCTGCTGCCGCCCGACCGCGGTGGCCTGACCAGCACGGGCCTCGTCAGCCGCTACGATACCACGCTCTCCGACGACGGCGTGGGCGGGCGCGAGGGCGCGTTCAGCATGTGCACCTTTTGGCTCGTCGAGGCCATGTGCCGCGCCAGCGTCTACGAGCCGCGCTACATGGCGGGCGCCGTCAATGTGTTTGAAAACATGCTAAGCTTTGGAAACCACCTCAACATGTTCTCCGAGGAGATCTCGCCGAGCGGCGAGCAGCTGGGCAACACGCCGCAGGCCTTTAGCCACCTGGCCCTGATCAGCGCCGCCTTTAACCTAGACCGCGTGACCGAGTCCCGGACGAGCGACGACAAGCTGTAGGACAGAGGTGCCAAGGGAGAAAAATTAAAACGAGATAGAGAGAGACGTAGAGATAAAGAGTTGGATAAAAAAAAGTTGACTAACAGTTGAATACAATATACTGCCTTTTGATATGCATGCCTCAACGCCGCGCTAAAAAAAGTAATCGTGCAAATTCCAGAAGAAAACCCAGAAGAGAAGAAAAGCCATAAGAAAACACAGAAGAAGACGCCGTCAGAGAGCCGTCGTCGGGACCTTAAAAGAACGCAGCCGCTTAGACTATAAGGCGACTGCCTCCTTTTCTGCCGCAGCTGTCGTTTCTGCCTGTCCTCCTGTCCCCATCACCACGTCCTTCACCTCCTTCACTTCTGTTGCCGCCTTCACTTCGTTTGCACCCTTCCCTACTCCAAACTCCAGCTCCATCTCCTCGTCGATCGACCGGTCGCCCAGCGAACTCAAACCCGAGCTAGGGCTTCGTGACTTGCGTCGCCGGTCGTTTTTCGCGTCCTCATCGTCGTCGTCGTCGCCATAGTCCATCTCCTCGTCTTCGTCGTCTTCGGCGACGGGCGTTGGTGGTCGTGGCCGCTGCCGCGACTCGATGCGCTTCTCCCGCCACGCCGTAATGCTCGGGCAATCCCCGCCCTCGACCACAATGTCGGTGCCGTTGCCGGTACCGTTTGGGTCTGTCGTGGTGGCGTGGTGTTCGCCCACATTCCCCCGCCCTAGCACGGTACTACTGTACTTGGAGTCCTCGCCCGTCTTGCTGTGCTTCTTCTTGAGCATCATGAGGTAATCCGTGTTCTCGTCGTCGTCGCCGTCCAGCGCAATCCGCCGGATCTCCCGGTTGCGCGGCCCGGACACCACCCAGTCCACAAACTCGTCGACGCCGCGCGGGTCGTCGTTGGACACAACCTGGCCGCCCGCGAGCGCGCCGCAGTCCTCGAGCGCGAGGCGCACGTCGATGAGCGATGGCACCAGCCCCGTGATCTCGGTGCTGTTGTGGGCGGTATGGTGGGCGGTGGACTCGCAGAGGAGCGTCATGTAGCGGGCGGCGAGGTCGGTGAGGGCGTCGACGACCGAGGGACGGGCGGCGTGGTAGCCCTGGGCGCGCAGGATTTGGAGCACGCAGGGGCGCAGCAGGCTGTGGAAGAAGGGGACTTGGAGTGTCATTGTGAGGAGCGATCGAGGCGATCGAGACGATCGAGACGAAGTCGAGATCGTGGTTGGGATAGAGCTCAGAAAAAAGTCGTCGAGATTTAAGGAGACCGCCGTCACCAGAATGCGCCGCCACCCATCACGTAGAGAAAAGGAGTCGTCGGATCGCGTGCGTCAGATGACGAGTGACGCGGGAAGTGATGCGCGCGCGTAGGGTTGGCGAAAAGGGTGGGAGCGCGGCGTTTGTCGTGGAGGTTAAAGGTTGGAGAGAGTTGAAGGTGAAGGTGAAGGTTGTTGCACTGAAATGCCAATAGAAAGAGCCAAAAAGTGAGCAAGCAGGGCTTCAACAGAGACCCACTTATTTCGTGACCCACTTCCACCTGGCTCCTTCCTCCCTCTTCCCGCTGTACTTGGACTTTTACGTGTAGGTAGCGAACCGCGAAAGCAGCTGACTAGCGCACTGAATGCTCCCTCTTGCCTTTTCAGCCAAAAAGACCGACTTCGTTTCTTCTCCTGTTCAACCTCATCGCGACAACGACCCGGCGACAACGACGAATTCACGCGCACGACCAGCGCGCTGACCGACTAGTGACGAGCTACCTACCCTCTCCATAATTAGCCTACATCCATCCGCCTTGAAGCTGCATCGGATGGCGGACCCTTGTGGCTGCCGTTAGCCTTCTCTCCAGGCTTTTCTTTTGCTTCAACTTCTCCTTTCGCCTCTCCGTGCACGCCTCTTTCGACATTGATACGCATATCACTCTACTCTCACAATTACATCGCCTTACTCACTCGCCATGGCATCACCACCACCACCCTCGAAGCCGTCGCGGCCCGTCACGCTTAAACTGCGGACACCCAGCGCCGCATCCATCATGGCGGCCCCGATGGTCGCGACACCCTCGGCCATGTCCCCGCCGCCAGCAACCCCCGGTGGTGGCATGCGGATAGTATTGAAACGCTCACAACCTCCGACCCCCGCTGCCGGTGCCGACGGCGTCCCCTCCTCCGCCTTTCCCCCTTCAACGACCACTTCCACAACAACCCCGGGCATCGCCGTCCCCCCGACGCCCAACGCGCCTGCGACCCCTACCGTGACGATGACCCAGAAGGGCAGAGTCTCGAAGCCGTCGGCAAAAAAACGCGCCCACGACTTTGACGAGAGTGAAGACGAGAGCCGGCCGATGGCCAGCACCAAAACCGCGCGCCGTGCGTTGCCCAACGGCAGCAGTAGCGCGAATCCGCCCAAACGGCCCAAGCTCATCCTCAAGAAGTCGACGCTGTCACGCACGGCGAGCATCGTGGTCAAGCCTATCGCCAAGGAAGCACCGCCGCACAGCAAGGGCGAGGGCTACGACTCGGAAGAGGAGGACCGCGAGATGGACCCGCTGATCGAGGAGGAGTTTGTGCTGCGCATGTTCCCCGGCGAGCAGTGCGACTATCTGCGGCGCATGGTCGACGAGCGCAAGATTGGCGTGCCCGCCAAGGACGGCGGCGCCGAGTTTGACATGAAGTGGATACCCGGCGCGGAGCGGCGGGCGCTCGTGACGGTCCAGAAGAAAAACTTTGTGGGCGTGCTGGTGGACCTGCCGACCATCACCGAAGGCATGAAGACGTGGGACAAGCGCAACTTTATGAAGAGCGCCGATATTTGCCAGATGCTGCTGGTGTTTGCGCCCGTGGCCGACGAGGCGGAGGCTAAGAGCGCGCCGCTGCCGGCCATGGTGGGCAAAGACTATCGGTGGCCGCACGGGCTGACGCCGCCGATGCACGACTGCATCCACCGGCGGTTCCGCAAGCGGCTCTCCAAGAAGGAGATCAAGGACAAGGAGGCCGAGCTGCAGCGGTTGTTGAACGAGGACCGGCTGGCCGCCGAAACCAAGTGGGAGCTGTTTGACGACGGGCGGACGGCGGACGAGGAGGAAGAGGAGGACGAGGAAGACGTCGAGATGGAGATGGGCGAGGAGGACGCCGAGGGCGAGGACGATGCGTATGGCGAGGTGGACGAGGACTACTTTGGCCGCCGGCAGCAACAGGTCCAGAACGGCGACGCCGACGCCGAGGGCGAGATTGACGAGGCCGAGCTCATGGCCGAGTTTATGGAGGAAGACGACAACGACGAGAAGAAGGAGGGCGAGGGTGCAGGTCAGGCCGAGGCCGGCACACACGACGGCGCCAAGCCACGGAATGCTGCAGTTGCCGCCGCTGCCGCCGAGGGTGACGCACCCACACCCGCGTCTGAAGGCGAAGCGTACGGCGACGGGGATGCCGACGGGGACGACGACGAGGACGACGATGACGACGACGACCTGGACGAGGATGAGCAGGCGCGCGCCGAGCAGGCCAAGGGCGTGCGCGAGGACATCAACGACCTCAAGAAAAACCTGGAGACGCTCGACAGCCAGCTGGCCGCCACGACCAACGCGCTGCTGCGCAAGCGTATCGAGGGCACGCGGAAGCGTGTGCTGTCGGAGCTGCGGCTCAAGCAGGCATCTATTGGCGAAATCGACGAGGAAGAGTAGTGACTCTGTTGCGCTCGTTGCGTCTTTGTCCCTTCATCCTCCTTCTTCTCTTTTCATGGCGTATTTGTATTTGGCAAGTCGTTCCGGCGTTTACTACACATTTTCAGGACGTATCAACAAAATGGAGAGGCGTTTTGGCGGCTTTTAAACTGTTTCTTCTGTTCCTTTTCTTTCTGTATCTACTCATACGAGGTGTTGTAGACGGTATCAATATAATTTCAGGCCAAGATTGGTACCCCATTCTGTAGACAATGCACGCATCACAGTTATTGCTTAAATCTTTTTGGTATTTATACAAAGCCACCAGTCTAACCCAACTGCCTGCGTAGGAGAAACAAAGTCGTATAGACGAGTTCAACAAAATTATACATATTCGCACAGAGCACAAATAGAACAAAGGTAAAAAAAAAAAAAAGAAATCAGGATCCCAGAACGCCAAAATGCTCAAGTTCGCTCAGCAGCCGCCGCCCGTTTCTTCCTTTTCGACTTTTCAACCCCCCCTTCTCTCTATCTATCGCCCATCACCACCCTGTCATTTAGAAAAACCGCCACCAGACGAAAAACAGGATAAAGAAAAACAGCCCCGCAAAGGGCCCGTACTGCTTCAGCATCAGCTCCCAGTTGATGCGGACGGCGGCGCGGCGGTACTTTTTGCTGTCATCGCGCAGGCGGCTGCTGAGCTCGCCCATGCGCTCGAGGCTGTCGCCGCGGTACAGCAGGTCCTCAATGTTCTTGGTCATGACCTGGGTGACGTCGCGCAGCTCGTCGTTGAGCTTGTCCAGGTTTTGGGCGGCGCGCGCGTCGCCGTAGGTCTGCTTGGTGCGCTGGATGAACGTGTCAAACTCCATAAAGGCATAGGGCCGCAGCGTGGCGCTCGTGCGCTGGGCGGCCGGGTAGGTGTTGGCAAACTCGCGGGCAATGTCGGCGAGGTAGGTAAAGGCGAGCTTGCGCGGGTAGGCGCGGTCGCACACACAGAGGTAGACCACGTCGTCTGAAATAACGTAGTGGATGGCAAAGGGGTGGGCGGACACCTCGATGGAGGCCTGGGGCTCGGCGTTGCGGTTGAGGCGGCGCAGGATAAGCTTGACCTGGGACTTGACCTCGGCGAGGGCGGCGGAGGCGCTGCCGTTGCTCTCGTCGTCGACGGAGGCGCAGAGCATGAGCCCGTCGAGGCGGGCGATTTGTGTAGAGTGGATCATGGCGTGTGTGTGTGTGTGTTGGAGGGAGAGAGTTATCGGAGAGGGACCGGAAAAAGATCGAAGGGGGAGAAAACAACCGATAAAGAGTCGAAGGAGAGGAAGGCCGTCGTCGGGGTCGATTAAGGCGACGTGTCTTTGAGGAAGGGTTTGATTGTGTCTGCCTAGGTGGTAGTTGGGAACTGTGGCGAGTATTCGTCGTTCGTCGGAGGTGAAAGAAGTGTGGTGTTGTAGGGAGAAGGTCTATTCGACTCGCCGTTGGTGATGCCTCCTTTTCGAGCGGTTGTCGTTGCTTCTTTCCTTGAACTTTATCTTGCAGAGCGCTCCTGCCCCTTTCGATGACCCTGGCTCGCCTGAGTTGGAGATTGGCAGCGCTCTCCTAAACGGGCCAGCTCTCCAGTTTTCCCCCACGAGGCTAGCCAATCACAGCGTGCGCTTTGCTGCTTCAGCGCTTTGCTGTAGCGGTACAAAGCGTGGAGAGAAAAACACAGCGTTTCGCGTGCTGCAAAAGTCGAGAAATAATGGAAACGGGTTGGATTGTTTCTTTTTATTTTTTGCTTTTTTTTGCTGTTTATTTTTATTGCGATTTCATGTCGGCAAAGTCAGGAATGGGTTTTTGTGTGGGATTGCGTCCCCACGTGACCACGGCCAAAGATGGCCTACGAGCTAGTCTATATATACTCACCTACCTGCAAAACTACTTGCCTTCGGGCATTTGGTCAATTTGAAACGATGTAAGTTTGCTCCCGCAAGGTCCCGAGTTCGATTCGCGGCAGGAACAGATTCACTAACGATTTAATTACAGACAGAGAAGATTAGCATGGCCCCTGCACTAAGGATGACACGCTATACAAAGAGAAGCTACCAATTTTTTTGCCCTTTTTAGCTTTTTTTTGCCCGTTGAGCGCCAACTGCCACTGAAGCTCCCCACGTCAGCCTTGCCTGCGAGAGCTCCCATCTCCACCTCCCAACCAACAGCTCGATGCAGCAAAGCACAATGTACAAAACGCATCGTCAACTTCACTTCTCGCACTCGACGCACTCTACACTCGCATCGCTTTACGTTTTTACTTTACTCATTTTATTCACATCCTTTTACAGCTGCATCGCAGTTTGAGCTATCTTTTTCATTTGCATTTACACAGCTGTATTGCGTCCTTCTTTAATCTCCTCCTTTCCTGGCCGTTTGCATCTCGTCATCGTCATGGCCTGATTGAGCAAGGCACAGAGTCCACCTACTTCTACGCCTCCATCGACACGCAAATGCTAGCTGCCGACCACAATGGACTACTCGTCGCCGCTCTCCTCGCCGCCGGCATCGAGTGTGATCGACGGCTATGAGAGCGATGGCGATCGCGACATTCAGTTTGATGTCGACCGCGATGCCGAGCGTGACGTTGACCATGACGCCAACCGCGACCGCGCAGCGCCCGTCGTTCCCGACGAGGCCTCGTCCGAGATTGACCTCGTCCTGATGTCGCCACAAGTTACTCCTCCTCCGCCGGTCCTACCGCAAAGAGCGTCCCGCAAGTCGCTCAGCAAGTCGGCAAAGCCAGCCCAGCGGCCGCAACAGGCTGCCACAAAGGCTATCACAGAGACTGCCACAGAGACCGTCGCACAGGCCGACGAAGCAGATGACGTGCCATTAGGCGGCGAAGACGCGCCGTCCAATCTCGAAAATGAAAACGAGGCCATGAGTCTCAATGAGTCAGTCAACGAGCCAGGTGACGAGATTGTCGTCGCAGTAGAGATTCACGCATTACCACTGTATACAACCAACACGTTTGTTGTGGCACCGTCACCGTCACCCAAACCAAAGCGGGGCCCAAAGAGGAGAGGCAAAAAGAAACAAGAGACGGCAGAGGCAACGGAGACAGCAGACACAGAAGAGCCACCTGTCCAAAGAAGCCGAGCGAGATCAAAAAGGGAGAGCGAACCGCCTCCGCCCAGCAGGACACCAAGAAAGGCGGCGAGTAAAGCACCGACCACGGTTGAGTTCGACGACGACGACGACGACGACGATGCAGATCGCCCGAAAGCGGAAGCCCAGACGGAAGCTGACCCCGAGCCTGTCATGCCTGCCGTGACGACGACGCGCTCGGGCCGGCGGGTGGTCCAGAAGCATTATGGTGATGACTCCTCGCCGCCGTCGGCCAAGAGGGCGTCGACAAGAACGCTGGCCAGAACGCCGACAAAGCCTTTGGCCAAGACGGTCAAAGCCTCCCCGTCGAACTCCGCCGCCGCCGCGGTGATGCGTCGTCGCAAACAGGCAGCCGCCCGCTGGCGGACCGACTTTGTCCTCGCCAACACGCGCTCCCCGCTCGCGCACTTTGACCTGCGCACGCTGCTGTGCCAGCCGGAGGCGTGGGACGCACTGGACGCGGAGGAGAAGAAGGAGGTGTTGGCGTTGCTGCCCCCCTCCGCCGTCGTCGTCGACGCCGGCACAGTGGATGCCCGCCCCGACATTGCTTCCCTCAAAAACGACAACAACTTCCGGCACGACTGCGCGCGGTACCGGTCGGACCTGCAGGCCGGGTTCTACAACAAGCAGTGGCTGGAGGAAGCGTTTGAGGCGCACGCGATGCGGGTCGAGGGTCTGTTTCATGCGCACGTGCTGGAAGCGTTCGAGAGCAGTTGGGGCGTCGTGGTGCCGGACGAATACAAGCCGGAGTCGATGCGCCAGAGAGAAGAGGTGGAGAAAGAGGTGAAGGACGTACCAAAGACGTCGCTGAAGCGGAGTCGGCGGCCATCGACCAAAGCAGAAGAGGCCAAGGCAGAAGTCGACAACGGAGGCGACGATGCAACCATGGAAGCGAATACGATAAACGAAGCCGATAAGCAGAGCGAAGCAGAGACAATGGAGGCCAATGTCGAACCAGAGAAACGGAGCCCAAAGAGACAGAAGCAGCGCGATGAAAACAAGAACGAGGACAACAAAAACGACAAGGAGGTCGAGGCCGCGGCCCTAGGCCAGGGAGAGTTGAGCCAGGCGAGGTTTGCGTTGATCTTGGACAGTCCTGTTCAGGAGAAGGAGATTGAAGTCAAGCATGCGGTCGTGGACAACGGCGAAGTCACGATGGACACGGCGATGGCCACAGTGGAGGAGGCACCAATTAGTCCAGCCAAACGCAACGCTTCTGTCGACATCATCGACGCAGTCGACGTGCCCATGCGAAGCCGAAAGCGGATGACGCCCAATGTCGGCATTGCAGGAGAGGCACAAGGCCAAGAGGATGATGACGTCTTGGAGGAAAACATCGAGGTGGGCGAATGATATACCAGGGACACGAGAAGTACGGTGAGATATTATGACAAGCAGGACAGACACAGATAATATTCTTTATTTACACATGACGAAGCAATGAGGCAACATATGACAAATGAAAATGAAGTTGACAGTTACAAGATCCAGTGATATTCTTCTCCCCTCGCCCGCCTTACAGGGTCGGCGGCTTCCCCGGCACGGTCGGCTTTGGCTTGCTGGACTTGGTGGGCGTCGGCGTCGGTGCTGCTGGCGGCGTCTTGCTTCCACTGCTGCCGTTGCTGGCGGTCGTGTTCAGCCGCTTGGCAAACTTGATCTCCTTGTTGGCCACGTCAAAGACGGTCACCAGCTGCTGCATAAAGGTGTCGCCCAGAATGTACGGCTGCTCGGAGCGCGCGCCGACGCCCGACAGGCACACATTGTTGCCCACACCGGCCCCCGGCGGCGGCGGCAAGATCATGCTCTTGGGGTCGGTCCAGATGGTCTTGCCGCCGATCTGCACGCCCAGGCTGGGCGGCGTCGCGTCGCAGCGCACGAGCCAGGCGCCCTGGTCCGGGTCGAACTGGGCATGCGGCACATACAGCTGGTTGATGGCCACGGCGACGTCGTACGAGAACAGGTTGAGCGTGGTGCCGCTGTCGACAATGATGGCGATGTCGCGCAGGGGTTGCTGGTCCATCGTGAGTGTGCTCCGCCGCAGCACACTGCTGTTGAACTGGAGGCTCTCAACGCTGATGGTGTAGTACATGTAGTTGGCCGTCGGGGAGCTGCGCGTCGCGGTCTTGACAATGGGCGTCGTGACCCAGCCGAGCGTCGGGTCGATCTCGATATGGGGGGGCACGCCGCCGAGCGCCAAGAACGACTGCTCCGGGTCGCGCGACAGCGCCAGACTGAACTGCGTCACGTTGTTTTCGCTCGCCAGCGTGGCCACGAGCGGGTTGTACTCGAGCGGCGTGCGCAGCTGGTCGGCTAGGTCGCCCGCGCGCGACGTGCTCACGGCACCCGGCAGTGCGTTTGTGAGGCCGGGCAGGCCCAACCCCAGCAGCCCGCTCGTCACCCCGTCACCGTCCCAGTAGCCGCGCGTGGCCAGCCCAATGGTCTGCTTGCGCGTCGACAGCCCGGACACGGTCAGGTCCGAGTAGCCCAGCAGACCCTCGACAAAGGGCCCATTCTGTGAGCCGTACGCCACGCTCATATGCTGGTTGGCGATGGCGCCGCCCGGGAAATCGCCCTTGAACGGCGGGCCAAAGCCGCACGCCGACGACAGCGTGGGCTGGTGGTACTGCGGGTCGATGCACGAGAAACCCTGGCGCACGAACCACGTGTCGCTGCTTCCCGTGTCGACGATGAGCGACAGGTTGTTGGTGCCGGCGACAACGCTGGTGATGTACTCGATGTCGTGGTTGGCCGACGGGGCGAGGCCGATGCTGACGGCGCCCGGGGGGTTGGCGGAGCTGGTCGAGTTGGCGGGGTTCGCGGTACCGTTGGGACTGCCCGCCGTCCCCTGACGAGAGACCCAGTTCACTGACAGGGGCACCCGGTCGGGGTTGTGCCACGGGCGTGGCCGGCCGCTCTTCCCCTGTCGGGTCACACTATTGCGCACGAGCGGCAGCGTGTGCTCGGCAAGCGCGACCGCCGGCGTGCGAGACACCAGAAAATGGTTGCCGCTGCGGTGCTGGGTGTGCCGCTGGTACTCATTGTGGCTGCCGTAGTATTGAGCGGTGTCGGGCGACGAAGACGCGGGAGCGCCGGCAACCACGCTGGCCGCGGCCAGGCTGCCGAGCAGGACGCTGAGGACAGCCATGGGGCGAATGTGTGTATGAAGAGGAAGGGTGGGACAAAGAGAACAATAAGAGAAGAATCTTGAATTGGGGGCGAGAGGAGAGAGGGAGGGTACAGAGGGAGCTCCCGCTGGTCTGCGTCTGTTGGTGATCCTTTTTCTTTTGCCTTACGCCCTGGCCCTCTGTTTCTATTCTTGATGATGGGAAACAACAAACGACATCGGGTAAAATGGAAAAGATAGAGAAGCGGGGGGAGGCGGTCACAGCTTCTTATGAGGTCGAGACAGACGGGATGAAAGAAGAAGGAAGTGTGGGATGCGTGGGAGTGGAAAAGATCAGGCCCAGAAAGCCAAGGATGAGAGAGGAGAGATAGATTGGGACAGTTGTAGATTGTAGATTGTGCAATTGGCCACGGGGGAGAGCAAAATAGGAGACGGAACGGAGGAAAACAAGACGAAAGATAGGAGACACAGCTATCACAAGACACAATATAGCCCGAGAGAGCGAGAGCGATACCAGGCTCGTGCTACGGAGATGGGTGGAGAGGACCTGGCCGAGACGGAGAATACTTCTAAATAGGGAAGCAGAACACAAAACAAAGGCAGACGAAAGGGTAAGGATGAATCAAAGGTATCAAAAGAATTGACAGGAAATATCACGAGTTGGTCGTCGAAATGATTCGCCAGAGCAAATGTCAGGATCAACACGACCAGGGGCGTGTGATTTCGCAGACCGAAACAGACCAGGGTCGATGGCGTTGTCTTGCCACTGATCAACAGTTCGTTAAAAGTCGTCTACATGAACCAGATCTAGTAGATCTGGGGTCGAGAGATTGCCAGGACCTAGGTGGTGAGGAGGTCACGAGGGATGTTTATGTTTGGTGAATATGCTTGACGCAAAATGAAAGAGTTGCAGCGTGCCAAGACGCATCTTCCTCTCTTTACTTGGCCTCACTCACATTAATGTAGAGACATGGCGTCTTCCTGCTTCTAGATGTCGAACAGACCGTCGTGTGCCGCATCGGCAAAGAGCGGTAATCTCGACGAACGGAGCGATACATGGAAAGGAGGAGCGATATGGGAAAGGAAGAAAACAACGATTGGCTTGAACCAAGTGTACTGCGGAGGCTTGCGATCG
Source organism: Sporothrix dimorphospora (assembly GCA_021397985.1). NCBI lineage: Eukaryota > Fungi > Ascomycota > Sordariomycetes > Ophiostomatales > Ophiostomataceae > Sporothrix > Sporothrix dimorphospora. Next base: position 142,445 of record WOUA01000049.1, read on the forward strand.
ACGTGGATTACCGGCGAGATTGGAGAAAAGAGGGAGACGGACGATATAAATTGATCGGAGGACTATTTGGAGGACGATTAAAGGACTAATTGGAGGCACTATAGATGATATCGGAGATGATAGCGGCAATGATATACAATGGTATAGCGGTACTCTCCCGGAGCACGGAAGGAAGAGGGACAGAAAGGGTGAAAAGGAAGAAAGAGAAAGCCAAGGCGAGAAAGCGTGTTCTGTGATTGGCTGGAGGCAGACGGCAGCATATATTGGAAACGGCAGATAGAACGACTGCATGGCAACCGCAATGGCAAGAGCAATGCCAGGAATAACGACATCGAGACAAAGGGGAAAGAACGGTGAAAAAGGAACAGGAAGGCAGTGAGATAAACCCGTCAATGACTGGTAAAAGACGTCTGTCCCATTGAGCCATTAGCCACTATGCCCTTCGCCTTCTTCCGCTCCCCAAGCAGTGGATAATAATTAACCGGGCGATCTATTTCGAGATCAAACAATATTGCAGTGTCTCTCTCTGTTTGTGATACGGAGCGAGAAGAAAAAAATACAATACAAAAAAAAATAGGAACAGTGAGGTAGAACGTGCCTGAAAACAATAGTAAAAGTTAAGTAGTCTTTAAAATAAAATAAAAACTACACGGCCATTTCACAGTTTTTCTTACTTCAAGATAAGTTATTATTGAGGTACGCTCGTCAGAAGGACGAAGGCAAGCAACGCAGCATTTAAAATACATATTGGTATTGTTTTGTTAGTGAAAGTACTGTTGATAAAAAGGTGGCTCTGAAAACTAATTTCTTTATTGTCTTCTCAGGCTGGCAAGAAATCACAAGTTGTGAACAATTACTTTTTTCAAGCTCAAATAATCTTCTCTAAATATATGGTGGGTTTCAGATCGTCACCCACAAACGCACTTCAACCACAACGTATGCTCGTGAAACAATAAAGACAACTGGCTCACATGCAAAGACTATACAGTCCAGTCTCAATATTGATGCTAAACGAAAGAAAGAAAGAAAAGGAGATGCAGCCACAGGTTAAGGGGTGTAAACAGACGTCAATATCACATCACGTGACGGTCGCTGTAAAGAATTTAAGGCCATCGACCCTAGCGCATCGGTGTGAGAATCTCACAAGGCTGTATGTAATTGCCTATTCTGTCATTGACGACTTTCATCTCATTCGCATTTTCAGACAGCTCAAATCTACTACCGTCATCTTATTTTCAATTCATTGATAGGCTGTGGACACTTAAATAACGTCCCCCTCTACTCACAACACATGGCCACGGCACGGGCGCACTCGCGCGCGTCGTACAGCGTGCTCCTCCTGCAGAAGCTGCTCAACCTGCGCGACGGCGTGAGCCCGCTGACGCTCGTGCTCGACACCGTGCGCGAATCGGGTGTGCCGCTCGTCGAGGAGATTATGCTCCGGGCCAAGACGGCCAACGGTGCCAACGGTGCAGCACGAACAAAAATTGTCTACGTCGCCAGCCACCTGGCACCCCGCCGCCGCTCCCCGCACATCGACGTGCTGGTCGAACGTCGTGGGCAGCCGCTCGAGGCGTTTCGAGAGAAGATTCTGACTGCCGTCGCCGCGGCTGGCGCGGGAGGGCCCAAGGTGCTGATCGTGGTCGACTCGCTGTGCCAGATTGCCCGGCAAGACCCGCTCTTTGCGGCCACGTTTGTGTCAAGCCTGGTGTCGCCGACCGCGTCCGTCGTAGGGATCTACCATACGGACGGCGTCGATGCGTCCACGTCCACCATGACGGGCTCGTCACCGCTGCACCGCGGCAAACCGCACCCGTTCCGCATTCTGTGTCACCTGGCCACGGCCGTGCTCCGCGTCTTGCCGCTGCACGAAGAGGTGGCCCGCAAGCGTGCCCGCGACCGGGCTGAAGAGGTGCCGCGGTTCGGCTGGGCCGAGAGCGAGGGGTGGCCGTACGGGTACAGCGACGCGGCCCTGCGGTATGGTACTAGAAAAGATCTTGTGGGGGGCAGCACGCTGCAACAGGCGCTGGACCGTCGGGGGCTGCTGGTGACCATGGAGCTGCGGCGGCGCAGCGGACGGGCCGTTGTCGAGCAGTACGTGGTTGTGTTGGGGACAAAAAGGGAGGTGACGACATCGCCGCTACCGTCCACGCCCACGTCTACGTCTACGTCTTCGTCTGCGCCCGTCGCCCTCCCCTGGCAGCGCGGCGCGACACCGTGCACTGACATTACCGTCATGGCGGACCACCCGCTGTTTGCGGCAGCACGGGACCCGCGGGAGGACGAGAAGAACGGCGAAGACAGTGGTAGCGACGACGCAACGCCAACATCCACGTTCAACATGGGTCTGACCGACAAACAGCGCCGCGATCGTGAGGGTATTGTGCTGCCGTACTTTGATGCCCAGACGGACATTGGCGCCGGCGAGGGCGGCCGCATCCTGTACGACATGGGGCGCGAGGACGACTTTGACGATGAGGAGGATGAGATTTAGGGAGAGGGGGGGCGGTATACAGATGGCACGAATGGCTCGGATAGGCAGCGATACCCAATAGACTATGAATTAGAACATGACATCACACACAATGAAACCGACAAGATATTACGCGTAATGGTGCCGCGCAGCCGATGTCCCGCTGTTGGACGCTCTTAAAGATCATGGAAGACGGTAAATTAGTACTTAAAGCAAAACGAAAGGTGGCAAGCAGATCGACGTTCGTTTCGAAAGGCGGTATTATTGTAAATGAAATCGAAAGAAGAACCAGACGCCGATGCCCACCGTGTCCCCCAAATTATACACATGAAAATTACATCAAAGATCCCGTCCTGTTCGCCCCTAACCCAGCAGCTTGAGGCCGTTCTTTGTCTTCTTGGGCTTGTGCACACCCGAGGACACCGGGCCCAGAGCCGGCTCGTAGGCGGACGACTTGTTGCCAAAGCCGCCGCTGCCGCTATTCTTCTTGCCGGACGCGCCTCCGCCAGCACCAGTACCGCCCAGAGGTGTGCTTGTGCCGCTGTTGGTTGCGCCCGTGCCGGACCCGTCGCCAACGCCGTTGCCTACGGCACCACCTGCAGCATTCTTGTTGTAGTTGTTCTTCTTCCCGTTGCGGTTCTTCCCATAATGCTTCCTGTCCCCGCCGTGGCCGCTCTCATCCTTGAAATTCGCCACTTTGATGTCTGTCGTGCTCTTGCGCACCACCACCGGGTGGCTGCCAATGTACTTGCCGTTCATCTCCTTGGCCGCCTGGAAGAAGTCGTCCGCGTCGCTGAAGCTCACAAACCCGTACCCCCGCGATTTTTTGGTCCACTTGTCCCGCTTCACCAGCGCCTTTTGCACGGACCGCCACCGCGAAAACGCCTTGAGCAGCGTGTCGTCCGTCACCTCGCCCGCTAGGTTGCCCACAAACAGCCGCAGGTGGCTGGGGTCCCATTCGAGCAGCGAGTCGTCCGTCCACGTCTTGCCGCCGCCGGAGCGGTAGACCGTGCTCTGCTTCTTGTCCCTGGCGCTCTGGCTGTCGTCGGCTTCACCCGAAGCGTCCTGGCCAGCCGCTGCTGCTGCCGCCGCCGCCGCCGCATCAACTGGAATCGGCATGCCGTCGGGCCCGTAGGTCATGGTCGTCGTCGCGGCCGCGGTCGGGCCGTAGCTTGGGCCATAGCTGGGGCCATACGATGGTGCACTGCTGGCTGCGTTGGCGTTGTTGTAGCCGCCCTGCCAGTTGTTGCTGTTGTTGGTATTGTTGTTGCCGTAGCTGTTGTTCTGCCGGTAGCCTCCGCTGCCAGCACCACCACGGCCCGCACCAGCACCGCCGTAGTACTGCTGGGGCTGCTGCGGGCCGTGGGCTGGGAAGGGGTTCTGGATCTGAGGCGGCGCCGTGGGGCCGTAGGCCTGCGGGCCGATGCCGGCGCCGGCTACTGGTACCTGCGGACCGTACTGCGCCGCGCCGTACTGCGGCCCGTAGCTCGTGGTCGCCCCGGCATTCGGGGGCGCGCTGGGGCCATAACTCGGTCCAATTGGCTGTCGCTGTTGGTAGGACGAGGACGAGTAGGCGGTGTTGTTGTTTTGGTTGTAGTTGTTGTTGTTGTAGCCGCGTCCGTCGTCGGTGCCTACGGGGGCATACGTCCGCGAGTAGCCCAGCTTGGGCTGGTGCGGCCCCGCGGTGGCTGCTGCTGCTGGTGCGCCGCCATAGTAGGATGTGGATGTGTTTGCAGGAGGTGGCACGGACGGACCGTAGGATGCCGTCGTCGGGGTGGTGGATGTCGGCGCCGCGCTGACAGACGATGGCGGCGGCCGTGCGGGGAGCGACGGGTGCGGCGAGTTGACGCCTGGAGGGCCCGAGGAGGCCATGATGAATTTCGATTGCAAACACCAAAAAGAAGAGAACAGAAGAGAGAGAGAGATCGGCGCGTGCTGGGACGGACGAATGGACGTGTCTTGTCTTGTGCAGGTTGGGCACAAACGTACCTGAGAGCCAAACAAGCAAGCTTGAATCGTGGATGGATAGCGAGCCAAAGATCGCTTGTCGTGTTGCGCGTTCGAAGGTCGTTGGAAGCCTGATGATGCAGCCTGATGGGATGGCGATGTTTTTTTCTCGCGTTATCTTTTCTGCCCCTGCCGAGCCTGCTCAGTGACGTTGGGCGCAACGGGAGTTGAAATCTCAGTGGCGGTGAAAACGACACGTGACTCTCGACGACTCCTGACTAATCAATAAAATCATAGTGCTTTACACAGTAGCCACCAGCCCAGGCACTGTGGACAGCTCCAGCTCAGCTCGCTCAGCTCGCAACAGCCAAAGCTCTGACGTAGCTCTACTGCCCCTCCTCGTGTCCCAACTGCTCCCCTGGCGTCTCAGGTTCCTCAAACGGCTGGAGCATTGAAAACAAAACGCTGGAAACGTTGGAGAGTGCACAAGAAACACTGCAAAATAAGGGAGATACGACAGAAAACAGCCCATTTCCCACCTTTCCGCGACGATAGCCCAAGCAACCCAAAGCAACTCAAAGCAACGTCAAGCAGCCTTTATTGCCCCCCCTCGCAGTTTCTTGCCCATCGGAAGCGTCGTATCTCTATTGTGCCTTGTTCTCGCCGTGTATGATACTGACACTTACATGACCTTACATGGACTTACATATGTCCTTTGTCACTCCCGCCTTCCTTAGACGAACAAAAGCCGATGGGGACGATGGAGACGATGGGAAGGCGCGCCCCAATTGGTGGTGCTTCTTTTCTCGCTCTTTTTCTGCAGCTGGGCGTGGGGGTGATGGGGACGCTCTTTGGGGAGTTTTTGGGGCTGCTGGCGGGTCGCTCTTGCCTCGCCTGCCTGTCGTCTGGACTAGGTGCCAAGATGGTGGGATGGGCACAAAGTCGCGCTAAGGTGCCGCTCTGCCCCTCCGACTCCAGAGCAGAAAGGTACTAATTTTTTTTTCACCTGTGCCTCACCTAAAGCGGGTGTATTTCGCCGTGGACCGTCTTCTGCGGATTGGCCCCAGCCCCAAGGCTCGACGACAAGCCTCCGGTTCTCGCTCAACAAAAAGGAAAAGGAAAATACAGAAAAATGCCTCGAATTTGTGATTACGAAACGGAAAAGTCGAGACACACATACAAAGGAAAACAGAAAGGAGCCTCCCATGTTTCTGTTTCACTGCAGGCCAAAACGGCTCGGCCGGGTGTATCCTATGTCTGGCCGCGCAGCTTGTTTCGCAGGCTGGCCCTGTCGGATATGGATGGCCAAACGGTGGTGGTTGCTTCGTATCCTGTCATGACCTAAACAAAAAGCAGGGCTGGGCCTGCGTGACGATGCAACAAAGGTGCAAAAAGAAGCCATGATCTCGAGGCTGCTGACAAGGCCATGATCTCGTTCATGCCTTTTTGCCTCATCGCCCTCCGGCCCCCCCTTCCCTCCTTCCTGTTTCTCTCGAGATCTCCTCTGCTCCTCTCCTCCTTCTTTATCTCTGGGCTGCACACCACGATGGCGAGCTACTTGTATATACGGAGCTCGCACCTGCCTTGCGTCGCGAAACCGGTCCCAACAATGGCCCAGAATGGCAGGAACAGACTGGAAAAGAGACAAGAGATACTCCGGGCATTCCATGGGGGGAAGCTTCTCGGACGGAAAGGACGACCTAATGCCGCCGTGCCCCAACAGGGAAAAGGAAAATGGAGGTTTCCCGGCCAGCACCAGTCCACGCCAGGCCGAACTGCACCCATAAAATGTCTCTTTTTCTTTCTGCGTTTCTGCTGCTCACCCTCCTCTAGCTCGGGTGCCCGGGTCGATTTTGCTCTCAGTAAGCCCCACCTTCAATTACCCGCCTATGGCTATTTTTCCCGTGTCCTTTTTCCGACCGTTAGCGGACCTCGCAACTCTCGTCGTCCTGGTCGGTTCATTGTCGTCCATTGCTCTTTCCTTGTCACTGTCCTGGTCGTGGTCGCCCCTGCCTTGTTGTCTTGCCCTGTGTCTTGTGTGCCTGCCCGGTCGACATGCACTTACGGAGCATGGAGGAGTAGAGACACGGAGTACGGAGTACCTGGCCTTGTCATGTAAGATATTATTACTGCTTGCTAATCGTAGCTCCTTCCTCGGCGGCGTCGGTGCCAGCCTGGTGTGCCCCATCTTGGGCCTCGCGGCGACTGCAGGTTCCTGCAAGGCCTGCGAAATGCTGCAAGGCCCTACTAGCTTCGCCGGACCTGCTACAGTGCGTTCCTCAGGCTCCAGGGAGCCAGGTTCCATAGCCTATTGACGGCTTTTGCTTGTCTCGCTTTTGCCATGCTTTTGCCTCGTCTATGTCGCCGGTGTTAGTGGAAACCGTTCTGCGATGAGGGGTTGCCACAGGGTGGCTCCTGCCGTGTGTCGCAACTACCGGATCGTCTTTCTCCTGTCCGGCCTCTCTGTGCTTCTTTCTGTGTCTGTCTGTGTCCTGTGTGTGTTTTGCTCTTGCCTTGTGTAGCGAACCGTGGGCTGCAGCCGAACGCACCTTCTCCGTGTCTGTGTGGTCCTCTGCGAATCTTGGTGTATGTGTGTGTATCTGAGTGTAGTTGTGTGTCCGTATTCTGCATGCATGGTATGTGTGTCTCGTCGCCTCTTTGTGTATGGTCTAGAGCTCTCTCGCCGCCCCGCGCCTGCCTTGTCCGTCACTCTTGCCTCCTGCTCGTAACAACGGCCGGGGACCAGCCCAGTGAAGCAGAGCAATCCCATTATTTTATTTTTCTTCGCTTTAATTTTCTGGCTCTCTCCTTCCTTCCTTTTTCTCTTCTTCCTTTCTCTCCTTCCTTCTTTCTTCTCCTTCTCTTTTCCTTTCCCTTCCCCTTTCTCTCTTCTTCCTTTCTTCTCCCCTTCTCCTCCTTTCTTCTTCTTCTCCAAATACCATCACCATCCACATCGCATCGACCTTCCCATCCCATCCAGAAGCTTAGAATCCTTCAATCCCATCTCTCTCCCTCCGTCTACTGCTCAACAGATACAGCCATGTCTGGTCCTGTGTAAGTGCCCCTCTTCTCCCCCCCTGCAGCTTTGTCCTCTTGTCTCTCGGGCCATTCTCTCCCCCAATTGCCCCAGTACCATATTCGCGGGACGCGATGCTGTCGTCATTATCGACTGTTGTTTTTCTTTTGTCCTTTTTTCCCCATTGTCTTGTCGTGCCGTCGCATCGTCACCTCGCTGCTGGTCGTCACCCCTGAGACGCGTTGCTGTTGGGAAAATTACCCCACCCCCGCACCGGTTGGTTGCGATCGTGGCCCAAGAGGGGGGAGGGAAACGGGATGCGCCAGAAAAAAAAAATCGCGGGCCAGCGAGGGAAATAATAAGGAAAAGAAAAAACCGGCCGACGAAGCTTGGAGGGCAGCGCCAAAATCGCGCTCGTGAGACACTTTCCCCTTTCATCGTCGCGCGCACCCTTCTGGACGCTGCTGTGTTTTGTTGCGCTTCTGCTTCCTGTCCTATTTCCCAAGCAATGGCTCGCTGAACGTTTTTTTTCTTTTGCCCCTGTCACAGAACCCGCCTGGCGATGCTTGGCGGGGCCCTCCAGACCACCTCCTTCACTGCATCCTCCTCTTCAAATTCAGCCTCTTCCCCGTCCGCAGGAGGCAGCGCTGCACCAAATCAGAACCATGAAGAGAAAAATGCTAACGGCTTTGCCAGTGCTGATCTCGGCCTTATCGGCCTGGCCGTCATGTAAGTTTGCCTTCCCCCAACGCTTTTTCCGCGGAGCGCCGGAGAAACCTGCTCGGAGCTCCCCCACGGAGCTTCATTTCGAGCTTGTCGGAGCTTCCGTTTCGGCACTCCGCGCTCCCTACGAGGTTTCCCCCCTTCTCTCTTCCGTCAATGGCGCGCTAACGACCCGTCGCGAACAGGGGCCAGAACCTGATTCTGAACATGGCCGACCACGGCTTTACCATCTGCGCCTTCAACCGTACCGTCTCCAAGGTGGACCGCTTCCTGGCCAACGAGGCCAAGGGCAAGTCCATTGTCGGCGCTCACTCCACCGAGGAGTTCGTCTCCAAGCTCAAGTCGCCCCGTCGTGTCATGCTCCTCGTCCAGGCCGGCAAGGCCGTCGACGACTGGATCGAGACCCTCATCCCCCTGCTGGACCGCGGTGACATCATCATCGACGGCGGCAACTCACACTTCCCCGACTCCAACCGGAGAACCCAGTACCTGGCGTCCAAGGGCTTCCGCTTCGTCGGCTCCGGTGTCTCCGGTGGTGAGGAGGGTGCCCGCTACGGCCCCTCCATGATGCCCGGTGGCCAGGAGGATGCTTGGCCCTACATCAAGGAGATCTTCCAGAGCATCGCCGCCAAGAGCGACGGCGAGCCCTGCTGCGACTGGGTCGGCGACGAGGGTGCCGGCCACTACGTCAAGATGGTCCACAACGGTATTGAGTACGGTGACATGCAGCTGATCTCGGAGGCCTACGACATCATGAAGCGCGGCCTGGGCCTCACCAGCAAGGAGATTGGCGACGTTTTCGCCAAGTGGAACAAGGGCGTGTTGGACTCGTTCCTGATCGAGATCACCCGTGACATCTTGTACTACAACGACGACGATGGCACTGCCCTGGTCGAGAAGATCCTCGACAAGGCCGGCCAGAAGGGTACCGGCAAGTGGACTGCCATCAACGCCCTGGACCTGGGCATGCCCGTCACCCTGATTGCCGAGGCTGTGCTGTCCCGTTGCCTGTCGGCCATCAAGGACGAGCGTGTTGTGGCCTCGACGAAGCTCGAGTTCGTTGGCCGCGCCAACAAGTTTGAGGGCGACAAGGAGCAGTTCCTCGAGGACCTTGAGCAGGCCCTGTACGCTTCCAAGATCATCTCCTACGCCCAGGGCTTCATGCTGATGCAGGAGGTAAGATTGATTCACCGTGCCTATGACTTTCGCCTTTGCTGTTTTCCTCGCTAACCGCTTTCCCGCTCTAGGCCGCCAAGGAGTACGGCTGGAAGCTGAACAAGCCGTCCATTGCCCTGATGTGGCGCGGTGGCTGCATTATCCGCTCCGTCTTCCTGAAGGACATCACGGCCGCCTACCGCAAGGACAATGACCTGCAGAACCTGCTCTTCGACGACTTCTTCAACAAGGCTATCCACAAGGCCCAGCCCGGCTGGCGTGACGTCGTTGCCAAGTCCGCCCTGCTTGGTATCCCGACCCCGGCCTTCAGCACCGCCCTGTCGTGGTTCGACGGCTACCGCACCAAGGACCTGCCCGCCAACCTGCTGCAGGCCCAGCGCGACTACTTTGGTGCCCACACCTTCCGCATCAAGCCCGAGGACGCCTCCGAGAAGTACCCCGTCGGCCAGGACATCCACGTTAACTGGACCGGCCGCGGTGGCAACGTTTCTGCCTCGACCTACCAGGCATAAGCGGAGAGTAGGAAGAGAGGGGTCGTTGTCATTGGGAAATTGGAGACACTGTGTAACAGCAGCGGACACCCGAGTTTGGTGCATATCGTGCATTTTAGGATAGACTGCAAGACTTGCCAAAAAAACAACAAAACAAAATGGAGCACGGCCCGAAAGAAAACTAGAAAAAGAACGTCGGGTCGCGCGCAGATGTAAGGTGTAGGTTGTTCAGTCTCATCATCGGTCGGTGTATTGTCTTTTAGTCATGAGTAGGTGTATTTACCACTCGCAAGAAAAAAACACAAGCAGACGATATCAAATAAAAAGAACGAGTAATTGCTATGTGTTGCCGGGAATCAAGGTAGTTATGAATATACTGGGATTTACATTTCATTTCGTTGGTGAACACTGGAAAATGAGCGTGGTGGACGTGTGTAATATGACAGGGTTGTATTTTAGTCGCATAGTTTTTGACGATGCGCGATATCTTTACAATCCCGACCGATTTCCGATATCAGGCCTTCCTTTGTCCCAAAGAGGCCAGTCCCGCCTATCCGCCCTGCCGCTACCCGCCCGTGTCCAGAGCGTATCAAAAACAGCGCCCCGTGTAGACATAATTGGTGTGTCGCCATGAAGAGAGCAGACACAGAAAATGATGACAAAAGAAAAGAAAGAATAAAAGGACAGGAAAAACAGTCTATCTCCAAAAAGAACTCCTCTTTTGTTCGCCAGTCACCGACGCAAAATGACTATTACCGTGGAAGTAGTAAAGTAAAGTAAGAAGAAGAAAAAGAATAAGAGGAAAAGAATAAAAGAAGAAATAAACCCACACCCTCCCCTTAGGCACCCTCCAATATCTCGCCTTCTGACGTCCGCCGGGCTCGCTTGGCCGGCGGCGGCGAGCTGCTGCTGTTGTACTCGCCCTCTTCGATGCCGTCGCTGCGGTCCTGCGGGCGGCGGTTGTTGCGGTCGCGGTTGAGGTAATGGTCGTCCGGCTCCACGCTCTTGCGCTTTCGGCTGGCGAAGTCGCCGTTCGGCGCCAGACGGTCGGCGTGCCCATTGCTGTGGCCGTTGCCGTACTGGCTGGGATGGTGATCGAGGTCGTTGGCGGCCGCTTTGAGCACGGCATCCGAGTCGCCCGGGCCGACCGCATCCCGGTCGGGTACCGACGTGGCGGCTGTTGACGGCAGGTTCTGTGTCTGGCTTTGACTCTGGCTCTGCGTCTGTGTCGGCTGCGTCTGCCGCTGGTCCAGCTCCAGGGGCGTCACGTCGCGGCTCGTGGTCGGCTGGCGGCCGGCGCTGTTGCTGTGACTGTGGCTGTAGCCGCCGTTGCTGTTGCTATTGCTGTTGTGGTCCAGCGACCGGCTGTTGAGCTGCGCCAGCTCCTGGGGCCGGCGTGTCGCCTCCAGCTGGAACACGGGTGAGCCCTGGGCGACGCGGCCGTTGGCCTGCTGCTTCTTGAGCGGGTTGTCCGTGTAAAAGCCGACCATGGCGTGCGTCGCCCGCGTGATGCGCTTTTCGTCGGCGCGCAGGTGCTGCCACCAGGGCCGGGCGTGGACGTCGTCGACTTTCTCGCCGGTGGCGATGCTGGCGAAAAAAATGGAGGCAGACGCCAAATCGCTGGCGTCGAGGGCGAGCGGCAGCGTCGTCAAGGCCGAGTCGTTCAAGAAGGACCAGGCGGCCTCGCGCACAGGCTTGGTGCCGAGCTGACCGAGCTTGCGTAGCTGGGACCAGAGCTGGTCGTAGGGGTTGGCGACGACGAGGTCAAACGTCAGGGTCTCGAGCATGAGCTCTTCGTAGGTCAAAATGACATCGCGCCAGCGCCAGTACTCCTTGCTCTGTTCGTCGACGATCAAATCCATGTTCTTCTGGGCGACCTTGGCGACGGCAATGATAATGTTCTTGGTCTTGAAGCAGTTCTCCTCGGTCTTGTTGGCCAGGAACATGGCCGTCGCAGCGATTTTCTACCCGGGAACCGGCGTTAGCACGATGCTGCCGTGGGGCACAAAATTAAAACAACCCAAGGATGGCCCAACTTACATAGTGGTGGATGCCGCCGCGCTCTTCGATCATGCTCGCCCGCATGTAGAAGCGGTGAAAGAAGATGGCGGCCACGTACAACGTCATCTGTGGCAGCGGGTGCGGCCGCACGGCGATGCCCGACTGGTAGATGAAGTTGACACCCTTAGACCGACGTTCACGCTCCTCGGCAGGCGTCAGGCCGTCCAGCACGCTCGGTGTGCTCAGCAGCTCGTCATCGGAGAAGAACCACTGGCTGGCAAACGGCGGCTGGTTGTGGTTGTGGTTGCTGTTGCTGTTGTGTGACGGCGACGCGGTTGACTGTTTCAGCTGCTGCTGGCGCTGGGGTTGTGATGTAACGGAGTTGTTGTGCTGGTGCTGCTGATGGTGGTGGGCTGCTACAGCGTCTCGCCGCGGCGAGGCGCTTCGCCGTGATAATGGCCGGAGCGGCGGCGAGGTTCTGGAAGAGTGTGTGGGTGGCGAGGGGACGGCGGGCGGCACGTCGCGCCGGCGCGTGGAGGAGGGCGACTGGGACTGGGACTGCGACTGGCGGTCCATGGTCGATGCGGACGAGGGCACGGCTGGCGGTATTGAGGGCGCTGTCGATGCTGGCGGCGCGCCTGGTTTTGCTGGCTGTGGGATGGGTGGTGGCTGGTAGGCTTCGCGGGTGGCCCGATACCGATCGAGGCTGGCCATGGTGATGTGAGGGGAGACGGAGAGAGGTGAGAGAGGAAGGGCGGATGGTGGGGGACGATGCCGTCGAGGGCGAGAGGCAGCTCCTGCGCCTGCGAGGAGATGGCGCGAGATGAACGACGATGGCGATGATGCTTTCTGTCGATGTAACGATACTAGTCGTGAAAAGAAAAGGACCCGTTTGAAAGGAAGCGTTGGCTGTTGCGAGAATCGATCTGGCGTTACAGTCGTCTCGGAAAAAGTCGTGATTTGTGCGTGGGCAAAGGGAGGGGGAAAAAAAAAAGGGAAACGGCGAGAGGCAAATAGACGAAAAGTGCCGTCACCAAACAGTATCGCCAGCTTGGAAGGTGCACTGTTCCTGCGCCATGGGTTGGAGTGCTGGGTGCTGTTTGGCAGAAGAACGCACCGTGCAGGCATTTGGCAGAGGCAGACTGTGGCTGGTGAGAGTTGCACGTGCCGCATGTGGCGTAAAATTGGGCCGTTTTTGTGCAGTGAACAAAGGCAATGGCAGGCGCGTGTGAACTGGCCGTGCACGGACCAGGCTCAGCCGCGTGAGGAAGGAACCTCTTCCCTTTTGCGAACCAACGAAACGACGGCTGCCATTTTTTGGTCCATTCTTTCTGGACTGTGTGGATGTACGTTTTCGTTGCGCCGACCAACAACCACCGTCCTCTCCTCGCGCGCACCTCACCCCCTGTCGGCCTGCTTTGTTTCTTTGTTTCTTTTTGGCTTTTTCCTGTCGCATACGTTTCTTTCTTGCTCCCCGGCGCGCGGTCTCGATAGAGAGGTGCCAGCTTATTCTAGGAGAGAAGACGAGCGGAAGAACGAAAAGAACGAACGAAAGGAGTGAGAGAAGCCAATCTGAACGAGAACTGAAGCTGTGCGAAGTCGTGCTGCCGTCCCTCCAGCTGTTTCGCTTCCTCCTTCCTCGCCTTCACCGCCCTCGGCCAGTCGACACGGTTTTGCGCACACGATCGCCGCCCAAAACTGAGCCCTTACGATCTACGATTTTACGACGACGAACCCCTCGACGACCACGCGAACCAACCGATAGGACCCCAACCGGCTTCTTTTCGGCCTCCTTGCGCCTGCCTCTTTCTCTCCTCCATCTCCCGAATCGCCAGTTCGCGTTGACGTAACGGCTGCACAGCGACGTAGCGCATCGAAGACGTTCTCCCCCTCGCGCCGTCTCGACGATCTCTCAGTATCACTTACCATCGGTCGACAGTTCCCCTCGATCTTTCTCCGCCTTCTCTTACACACGCGGGACCACCCCAACCCCCTCCACCATGTTCTTCCTCCACAACCTCGAGCGGCGCGTGACGCTGCACCCGTCCTACTTTGGGCGCAACATGCACGAGCTGGTGACGACGAAGTTGCTCAAGGACGTCGAGGGCACATGCGCCGGCAACTACTACATAATATCCATCATGGACACGTTTGACATTTCTGCGGGCAAGATCTTGCCGGGCAACGGCCTGGCCGAGTTCACCGTCGGCTACCGCGCCGTGGTGTGGCGGCCCTTCAAGGGCGAGACGGTGGACGCAGTCGTCTACTCGGTCAACCCCCACGGTTTCTTTGCGCAGGCGGGTCCTCTGCGCCTGTTTGTGTCGTCACATGTATGCTTTCCTACCTGGGGCGACTTTTGCTTGTAGTTTGTTCGTGGCGTTAACCCTTCCAGATGATTCCTAGCCAGATCAAGTACGACCCGAACGCGACGCCACCACAGTTCACCGACAACGAGGACTACCGGATCGAGCCCGGGACGCACATCCGGGTCAAGATCATGGGCACGCGCAGCGAGGTCGGCGAGATGTGGGCCATTGGCACGATAAACGAGGACTACCTTGGGTATGTGCATGTGCATACACTGATATGCCTTGTCTCGTCATGCTTTTATTTTTGTGACTTGCTTTTTGATGTTATAATCTCCCTGCTGACACCGTATGTCCCACAGCCCGCTGGGACCATGATAGAGAGTTTGCACCGTCTGCTTGCTGCCACCCGTCGACGACTCTGGAAGTAATGGGTCGGTCCGGGGTTGGTGCCATGATGCGCCAGCGGTTGCCGTTATTATATGTATGAAATGGCGTGGCAAGAAGTGCGTCCATACGCAGTTTGGGCTCGGGCAAAAGCCAGTCCAGGTAAAAGGTATTGCACGGAGATTGTACAATGCTCGGAGGCTGCACAATACTCGATAGACTGCTCCAGGGCGGACGTACGTGTCCTTTTTTTCTCTTTACTCATCTGTTGAATACATTTTCCACAAAAGAAAAGAAAGGAAATGGCCATTGGCTGTTACAGTAGCGCCATCGTCGCTGCCTTTGCATTGTAAGATTTTGCTGTTTGTCCATTCGCACTACTCTCATTGCGTTTGCACCATTTCCCATACACTCTTATTTTGTTTCATCACCTTCCACCCTCCAATACCCGGTGCAGACTTTGCACATGAAATCTATATAAAAAATGCGTGTATTATAGACCAAAAAGCGAAAACGAGAGGGGCTCGATGCCATGGTTTGGGGTTTTGGCGTGCACAGTGCGGTTTGTTTTGATTTGGCCTACCCCCCTATTTAAAGTTCGTCAGTGTTGTTTTAAAGCAGAATTCGAAATATCAACCAGCTCGTGATCATGAACTGCTTTCCCATTTATATTCTCGGTCCCCCCGTACAAATGTCTAAATATAACCCATATGTGTCCTGCGTCATGAATGTCAAGTGTCTGTTCGGGAATTATATTTTCACATCCCCCCGCACCAACTATCGTGACCCAAACATCACACTCACGTCAGCCAGCAATGGACGATTTACCAACAGACAAACATCATCCCTGGAAAGAGTCACGCAAGAACACCAGAAGCTTCGCCGACGTAAACCGTATCCTCGCAAAGGCCTGACTGAGCACATCATGGAGGTGTATATATATCCATCGTCCTGCCCAAGGATGCTTTCCAGATTTTGTCCCTATATCAGCCAAACCTTCAACATTACAACTACCTTTTTCTCACAACCTTGAACACCTGCTCCGATCGTATCCGTTCGAACAACCGATCAAACCAAGCAACCCACCAAACCATCACAAACCCGTCGATCGCAGTAATCGACAGCTCTCGATACGATGATGTCCAACCAGTCAATTCCCGAGGCCTGCGCCCTTCTCATCCACATGGACTTTGGCCAGGACAAGTCGAACAACGACAAGTCGGCCGATGACGCCCTTGAAACCAAGTCATGCGCTACCAGGTCCACGAACTCCAAAGACCGCCTGGAGCTCAAGTCGATATCCGACCCAAGTCTACCCTTTTACTATGGCCACCGGATCCACTCGGATGAGCAGTTCAACAACATCCTCGACAACTACGTCAGCCATCAGGTGTACCTACGCGAGTTTGAGCGGATTAGAAGCATCAGAAAAGACGTCTACGAGGGCCCGCCTGAGGGCATCAGCAAGAAGGCCCGCAAGAACTGTCTCAAGCGGCACCGCCGCAAGTTCAACGAGGTCCTCCGCGACTTCGATGCCGACATGGAAAGGCACTGGAAGGGGATCGCGCAGGGGATCACGGATCCGTGCCGGGACGCGCGCCTCCAGCTGTTTTACCCGGACATAAACGTGATCCCGGCTAACGAGGCCTCCCCCTTTGGCGCCGGCAGCCTCGACGTGACCGGCAAGGACGACAACAACGTCCCGCGCGGCGAGCTGTTTTCACTCTGGTTTGCTGGCATGGCGCGCGTGGCCGTGGACGAAGGCCTCGTGTCCGAGGACGAGATCGATACCGGAGGTCATACCGATATGCACTCCGACCATGTTCAGAGCATTCGGGACCACTTTGCCCGCGCCAGAGCCGGAGTCGTCGCCGAAGCCAACGCCAGAGACGAGGAGGAAGAGGCCGTAAATAAGGACGTAGAGGACGATCATGACTCGCTTGGTGAGGGGGCACCTCTGGATCCCTTAGAACAGACGCTGCCTGAGTCCGACGCATCTGACTCGTTTTTCCGCAGCCATGTCCGAGCCAGGACACAAATGAAGGCACAGGATGCGTTGGAAGTGCGACAAAATAAAGAGGCGAGAAAACAAAAAGAAAAGAAGGATAGCCGGAGGAGGAGGACAAAAAAGAATAATCATAAATGTGAAATGCTGTAAGCAGACAAAAACAACAAAACCACAAAGCCATAAAAACAAATAATAGTTTCGCGTATTTTAAACCTGTCCCATCGCAACTTCCCAAAGTGTATTGTGTACGTGATATGTGCGGGTTGTTCTTTCCGTATGTTGAAAAGCTGACCACGGTCGCAGTATTTCTTAATGTAGAAAGTAAAGACAGTGCCATGCTTTCCGAATCAGGCAATAACAAAATTAAACTACACCTTCTTTTACATCTCTCGTTGTGTTCTCTTCTCCCCCTTTTCATATCCCCCTTTTCTCTTCTTCTTTGTCACATCCATCTCTCTCAACTATTACCAGCTCAAAACAACCTCGATGCACGAAGTCAACTCCGTATTTCGACACACCTCTCCGCGGCTACCGGCAATCACGATCCCAGATTTCCGATGATCGCCACACAATACAACCCGGCGGACACACAAAGGCTATATGTGGTCTGTTATTCCAGCCACAGAGTGCATCGAATGGAGTGCAGCGTACAGGTAGTCTTCTATTTAACAATGCAGGGTGACCACCAATCACCCGCCATCAACCACATCCGCATCATCCGTCGTTTCGCTTCCTGTTCCAACAACGGAGACCGTCCCCGACTCGTGCGCCTCACGTGAACGGTACAAATTTTGAAAAGCAGAGAAAAGAAAAACAAGACACAAAAAAGACTGGCCAGCGATAGTCGACAATCCGTTATGCCCCTCCCTTGCCCCCTTGCCCCTTGCCCTTCCTGACTGTGCCGCACTCTATGCATAAATCTACAAAGGGGGGCGTGGCATGTTACCTCCGAGCATATTTGCCGGAGGGTTGCAGAGAGACAGAATAACATCGACAGATCGATCACAAAAGACAAGGAGACGCGAAGAAGTAAACCGGAAAACTCAAAGAAAGGATCATGAAAATAGAAGAATCTCAAACGAGCGCGAGCTTCAATAAATAAGAGAAATATGGGGAAAGTGCCCAATAAACGGAATAAGAAAGACAAAAGGAAGCACGGAGGTGAGAATCTTGCTTATTTGCTAGGCTAATCTGCTCGATGCTGCAAAAGGACTTCCTTGCGGAATATTTCGAGCTGGGGCAATAACACAGATCACAGTAGACCTAGACCCAGTCTCTCGCAGAGTACGCCCGCCGCTCCCTATACTCTCCACTTACTACTCGTCGGGCTATATTTGGTCAACTTGGCTATCCCGCCCGTATACCTACATCTACCAAACGGAGGCAGGGAAAGGACAGGAAACGGAGGTTGACGCACCAAGAAAAGGGATGGAATCTGAGGCCCTTCCGCGCCTCTCCCAGCACAGAGGGAAAAGGGGGTGGGAACTACGCACCCTCTTTTTTGGCTAGTACTGCAGCATTGCAGTGCTGTCTGCCATTTTGATTCTGTCTTCTTCACATATACTTTTCTCTTCTTTTTGTTAGCTTCTTGGCTCTTGATCACGACGCCCATTTAACAGCACCGGAAATGGGGCAGGATCACCAAACGCAACTTTGATTCGACATCCGACCTCGACCTCTCTACTTGATGTTGAATGAGCTGGAACAAAAAACGAAATAGAACGAGCAACTTCTAGAATCTGACCTCTGCATCGACCATCGCCCAAGCGTGGCGCTTGTGGCCGGTTCTCCAACCCTCGCCGACATGTCCTCACTAACGATATCATCAACAACGGCCATCGTCACACCACCGGAGCCGGCATCTCCATCGATACCGACCGCGAGTGTGACCGAAACCGCAAATGCAGCAGTCGAATCTCCACAACCACAGCCTCCACAACCTACATCATCACGACTGCCACGATGGCCGAGCAGGAGCACCACCCGAGCTTGCCTTGCACCACTGAGTTGGTACAAAGGCCTCAAGCTCATGCGCGTTCAGCAGTGCTTTCTTGTTGGCGTCGCCGTTCTCGAGCTGCTGTCGATCATCATCATTGTGGTTGTCAATGCGGCGGGACAAAATTCAGACAGATTCGAGGTGTCGGCTCCCGGCATGTACCTGTTGAATGTATGTATTGCCGAAAAAGAAGAGGGACCCGAAACTCAGAAATCACATCACCTAACGAGAGCAGTGGACGAAAAACGTCTCTACCGATGCAGGCAGAGACAACCAGACAGAAACATTCACACTGTACTGGTATCTCAACGGCGCGTGCATACAAAACGGTACCGGGCCTCTGGAGCCTCTTTCGCGCCAGCTGGGTGCCGACTTCAACTGGCGACAGCTCGACAACGAGGCGATCCATTACATACGCAAAAAGGAGCACCCGCCCAATTCTTGCGGTGCCATACCTGCCATCACGCTTCCGATCCCCAGAAACATTAGTATCAACGGCACCTCTAGCACCAACAGCACCGATAGTATGACGGCTGCCAGCAATAATACCACAACAACCGGCTGCAGACTTCCCACAGCCGACGAAGTCACGGACCCTCCACCGGCGCTCAACAACCAGCCAGCTTTCGGCCGTGTCTCGTTTGCTTTCTACATTCTTGATATAGCTGTCACGCTACTCGCCTGGCCTTTGCTTTTATTTTTAAACGGCAGCAAACGCTGGCAAAAGCGTGGCCGCATAATTATGGCCTGCACAAAAACCTTTGCCACAACCACCAATGTAGTAGCGGCCACCCTGCTCGTCAGCGGCATGTCCTGGGTAGCCAAGCACACGTCCAAGGACGGGGCGTCGGCCGGCTCCTTTACCGACCAGGACAACTCGCCGGCGGTGCCCCTTACCGACGACGCTTATCCTCTCGCCAATAACATGCTCTCAAATCGGGCTGCACCTAACGCCACTACGTCTGCCAACTCGACCATGCCAGCGATCAGCGCCGGCCCTACAGCGCCGAGTCTCATCTGGATCTCCGTCACTAGCCAGGTGTTTGCCTGTGTCTTTTTTATTGCGGCGTGTCTGTTGATAACTCAACAGCAGCGAAGCCAAGGCGAACGTCTAGGCAGTGGCAACGGCCGGAGCAGTCGACCCAATATGCGACAGCGCCCAGGATCACTGCCCGTCTACCGACCCAGCGACAGCAATGCACGGCGGCGGGGCGAAGACGGTGAAGAATACGAGGACCTGCCACCGTACCAGAGAGATGACCCGCTCGGGCGCCCACCGAGCATACCGGGCTATACGATTAGCAACGGCTGCACCGTCACGTATATCAGTTCTGCCACCGCGGCCGACTGCATTCCGTTGCACCGAGTCACTAGTAGCGATGCATCGGCGTCGACAACGGCATCGGCGTCGGCTTTAACATCGAGTCAGTCTCTTGCACCTGGTCTCCCCGACAGCTCCGGCCGTCGAAGCCCAAGCCCCGACTACGAAGAAGTTGTCGGCGTTGAGCCAGTATCCCTTCTTTCTAGTGATGGTACAGGCACGCAGCATCACGAGCCTGCACTCGTGATAGCATCAGGCAGCAGTACGATGGACGAAGTCAGCGGCAACCGTAGCAACCACGACGATGCCTCAGAACGTCATGCATCACAAGCATTGCTGTCTGTCAGCCATGATGCTTTAGTTCCCAACGCGGCACCACCCCCGCCAGCATCTCCGAGTGTACACCACGAGCCACCAACCGGCACGGCCCTGACAAACGGATCGCTGCCATCCTCGGCGTCCCCGCCGCCGTCTGTTTCAGAAGCAATCAATGACGGTGGATAGCGGGGTGCATTGGCAAGGAGGGGTGACTTTATGACGTATGATGATTACACGATGTTTTTCTGTTTGTATTTTTCAAAGTGGATTCTTAGGTTATTTTCAATAGCTAAACATGTCTGGCGTTGGGGGCAAAACGCGTGTAAGTCAAGTCAGCAATTATATAAAGCGTCAAAATAGTATTCCAGTCCATTGATTCTAGTATGTCTATAAAGTCTATTGCGAGTAAAAAAGGGAAGAAAGAATAATTCAGAAACAAAATAAAAAAAAAGTATAATCGTACATTGGGTATCTCCTTTTTTTGGGTCGCTCGCTCGCTGTTGTCGTCAAAGTTGAGAAGAAGTAAACAGAGAAAATATGACAAGAAGAAAATAAAAGAAAAACGCCTCGCTTGTTCTAGTCATCATGAAAATAAAAAAAGGGAAAAGAAAATCAATCCAACATGGCTCTCTTCACGAATAGTAGCCTTGCCGTGAAGGACCACGCGAACCCTGCCGCGACGGCCCGCGTGAGCCCGGTGGTGGTGTCGGCGCTGCACCCCGTAGCAGCGCCGCCCAGTCGTTGTCCGAGTCCATGCGGCTGTGGCGGGACATGCTGCGGCCGTGACTAAGACTATTTTCGTTTGGCGGGCTGCTCGTCACGACGACACCCGACGCGTTCGATGGCAAACGGCGGTGCTGCGGTAGCTGCTGCTGCAGCGTGGCAATGTCTTCTTCAATGACCTCGACCTCGACGGTCTTGATGATGCCGCGCGGCCAAACTGTAGCGCCGTTCGGGTCGTTGTTGGCTCCGTCGCCGCCTGTTGTTGCTGCTGCGTCGACACTGTGCTGATCCCGGCCCGACCGGCTCATGAGCGACGCGGAACGGTTCAGAATGGTACGCAGTGGCGTGTCGCTATGCTTTGTGCTCTTGGTGTGCTTCTTCGTCTTGGCAGACCGTGTCTTCGTGTTTTGGATAAGATTCCGCTCGCCACGGCCGCGGCGAGTCTCGTCGTAATCGCGCTCGCGGGGCCCCTCAATGATGAGCATCGAGGACCGCTTGACCGACGACCGGCTCGAGTCTGGCCGGGTGAGGCCGCTCTCGCCCAAGTCGCTCTCAGTGTCGTCATAATCGAACTCGTCGCGGCGGGTCGCGGTGCTGTGGACAGAAGCGGCGCCCGACTCGAAGGGATTTTGTTGGTCGTGGCCACTGCGGGTATTCCTGAGAGCCGTATTTGCGTTCGCATTCGCATTCGTCCGGCCGCGACGCTCCATGCGCGAGGCCGCCTGCCTCTTCCAGAAAAGCGAGCCCATGGGTAGCACGTTGGCGGCGACGATGCCAACATTTTGCTCGAGGATGGACAGGACCGTGGCAAAGAAGGTGTCAAAGGTGTAGATGCCGGACACGGTCTGTGATGTCTCGTACGTGCGCACTGTGGCGAAGATGGCGGCCCTGAGAATGTTAGAAAATGTCGCACCTTGGCGAGTGGGAGGGCTGGCTGCTTACACAAGACTGAGACTCGACAAAAAGTAAAACGGCCACCGCATCTTTTGGTGCATCTCGAGGTCCCGCACGATAATGACGGGGAAGAGCGAGAGAAAAAGCCACCAAAAGACGGAAAAGGCACCCTGGAAGTAGCCAATGTTCTGCTGTACGCTCGGGTCCCAGCAGACACCCACGACGGACGGGTCCCACAGCTTGTCGAGCGGGCGGCACTGCAGGTTGGTTGTGAGGGAAAAGGCAAAGTTGAGGACGGCCATCAACAAAATCTGACTGCTTAGCAGAATGCGCCACTGCTTGGCGGCGCCGACGAGCCGCAGAAAGAAGAGACAGATGGAGATTTTGGCGAACGTCGTGCCCATCATGAACCAGGGCTGGCCGAGCCAGTCAAACTCGAGGGCGTGGGAGGAGTCGGTCTGGGAACTGGGACTGCCCTCGATGATGGCAAAGATGGTGCCGACGAAGCTGACGACGGCGGCGACGGCGATGGCATAGTCGTCGAGGCCCAAGTGGTGGCTGGCGGAGCGTTTGCGAAGGCAGAAGCGGATGAAGCAAGTGGTGAGGGCGAGGAGCTCGGTGGTGATGGAGATGGCGAGAAGGACCGGCCCTCTCGTTAGGTCGGCTGTGGCAGGCATGGCTGCGGCGGGTGGAGGGACGGACGACGACTCAGTCGAAAAGGATGGAGAGGATGAAGGGGAGGAGGAAGGGAAACGGGTTGATAAGTAAGAGCGACCATGAGAGGAGGATTATGCCGTGGTAGGAACGAATATGCACAAGCAGAAAGAAGAGGGATTGTTCAAGACCAAAGCAGGGGTCTTGGGTCTAGATGAGGTGGTGAAACATAAAATATGAAATACAAGATGTAAGAAAGAGGAAAACAAATGACAATTAGAGGGAAGAAAATAAAAAAGAAGAAAGGAAGAATAAACGAAGACAAGGCTCGGGGATGGGGGTAGAAGAGGGAAAAGGGAGGAGATAAGAGGGGCTGAGAAACGAAAGGAGAGAGAACAAGAAGAAAAGAAGACGGAGGGAGAAAAAGAAAAACACTGTCCAAAACTCGGTTCACACAGAATGGTCCTGTGTCTGGTCCGGGTGGAGGTTGATCAGAGGTAGGGAAAATGGAAAAAATGCAAAAGAAGAAACCCGGCGTTTTGGGACAGGGACATATGTGGATGGGCGAGGGAAGAAGCAAGCGGGTATTTTATGTTGTCTTCTCTATCTTTGCGTCTTCTGAGGATACTGGAATTGGGTGTTGGCTGAACGGTAGTCTCAGCCGAGGTGAAGAGGTAACGAACGGCATGCCCACGATGTCCACGCAGAAGGTGAGACCGTCCGGGTGTGAGGCATCTGGAGCATCTAGAGCGTCTATAGAATATGAGAGAGCACAGACAGAGGGTTCTACACCCTCTTTGTGCGCCTTGTCCAGTTGCATGCTGCCCCATCACGATTTAAGCATACACAGCCCTTGGCAAAAGATGTGCCGTTTGAGAGGGGTTGGCCAAGACGTAGACAGTTAACAGGTCGATTCTGGCATGCTAGGCAGGCTGGCCTCGCTCGGGCAAAACAAATGAAAAGGGGATTCCATTGAAGAGTGAGGGCAGAAGAAGACTCGCCGCGGCCCTGGGTGGCATGCCAAGGCCGGTCTCAAGTTGGGTGTGTCTGTGTGTCGTGTGTCCAGGTCGTGTGTTTGTCTGTGGTGCGGCTGTTCTGTGCTGTCCTCGTTCATTTCATCGTTGTTTCTTCTCTTCTCTCAGCCCCGCCAAGTATGTGGTTCCAGGGCCGGTACGGAAGAAAGGCGATCACGGAAGAATAAGGGGGATCCGCAGTGTGGAGGCGGTGGGGGAAGAAAAGAGGCCAGTGAGGGAGAGAACATAGAGAGCAGAGGGAGAAAGAGACAGGCAAGCCTCATAGTATGATGTGATGTCATGCGCCTGGCCGTGTAAATGCGCCTGTCGTGTGACAATGCGGGCCGCGGTGGGACGGTAGGACGCGGACGCGGGCACAAAAGGCTTGTCTGCCCCCATTGGGACAACGCTCAGGCCCGGAAACAAAGGGCACAAAAGTGGACGAAGACAAGCAATAAATGTCCTCCTACCTTGTCGACAGCAGACGGCGGGCCAGTCTCCGTCTTTGGGACATTCCGTGGGGGTGTGAAACAAGAGGGGAGAGCTGGGGCCAATGCTGGGTGTGGAATTCTCAAGAGTGGCGGAGAAGAAAGAGAGGAGGCCAGAAGAAGACCGAAATTGGCTGTTGATGAGGCCCGTTGGTTGTTCGACGAGTCAACTTGTCGGCGCAAACGTCACATGTGGGCGCAGACTGAGACGCATCGACGAGGTTGAGTTGTCAGAACCGCTGAATTGACGATGGAAATGAGAAAGGATGGAGAGGAGCGTAAAGAGAGGAGAACAATGCACATGTTTATTTTCGCCCTTTTGCGTCATTGCATTTTTGTCCTTTTTCTGTTGCGGCGTGTCGCCTGTGCAGCATGAATAACACCGTCCGCACAGACGCACGAGGCCTGTGTACAAGGCGTCAAAAGCATCGTGACTTTGGGGGCAGGCGACATCCAATGCGAGCGTGTGGTCGAAAGCGACGTAGAAGAGACAGGATGCGAAATGAGAAGAAAGTGAATTGGTATGATCGTCGTGCTCTCGAAGCCTCGTGGAACAATCTGCGACGTGTGAGGATGGAAGAGGGGGGGGACAGCAAGAAAGAGGGAAGGAAAGCCCGTGCATTTATTTGTTGAACGCCCCTTCCTCGTTTGAAACGTAGGCCTACGGTGTATCCATTGTGTTGCCCATTGCAGTTTCCTTTTTATATCTACGACGACGTTGGGCGGTCACTCACGATCGCACCTGCCTTCTGCGTTGTATCTTTTTTGACAAATTTACTTATACGAATATCGCATTGCTGCACACTTCATAACGGCGAGATGGGGAATGAGTAAAGAGCCCTATTCAGCCCTATTTGCGTTTTATTTTATTTTTGTCATTCTGATGCTATTAAAAAATACGAATGATACTCATGCCATGGCAAGAAAAAAAAAAAGAAACACGATGTATATGTACAATGATCCTGGCAAATTACACTTTTTTCTTCTCCTCCCTTTTTACAGTCATCGCCTAAAAGCGCGCCTCGACCTTGGCCTCGGTGTCGCCCAGGGCCCAGTCGCTCGTCTTGGTCTTGCTGCGGACGGAGCGGGCCTGGGCGGCGGTGAAGCCCTTGGCCTGGGTGGCCGGGTTGTAGCCCAGGTGGTTGAGGCGGCCGACGGTGGCGTCGTCGAGCACAGTGGCCTCCTGGCCGTCGGCGCGCTTGTAGACGGCGACCACGACGGCACCGCCCAGGCCCAGGTTGTGCTGCAGGGCGGCGCGGGTGTGGGGGACGGCACGGTTGTTGGCCCAGCCGCGCAGGTGCCAGACGAGCTCGGCGCACTGCGCGAGGCCCGTGGCGCCCAGAGGGTGGCCCTTGCTGATGAGGCCGCCGGAGGGGTTGACGACGTAGCGACCGCCATAGGTAATGTCGCCGCGGCGGACGAGCTCGACGGCGCCACCGCGGGCGCCGCCGACGCGGCCCTCGGGCAGGCCGATGGCGTCGAGGGTGACCATCTCGTTGGTGCTAAAGCAGTCGTGCAGCTCGACGACCTGGACATCGTTGGGGGTGAGGCCGGCCTCGGTGGTGGCCTCGCGGGCGGCGCGCTCGCTCATGGCGTAGCCCATGAGGTCGATGGCGCCGCGGGAGAAGAGAGACGGGTCGTCGGTGCACATGGACTGGCCGGCGATCAAAACAGCCTGGCCCTTGAGGTGGGGGCGGGCATCGAGGAAGGCCTGCGAGACCAAAATGGCGGCGGCGCCGCCGTCGGAGGTGGGGCAGCACTGCAGCTTGGTGAGGGGCTCGTGGATGGTGGTGGAGGCGAGGATCTGGTCGCGGGTGTAGACGTCCTGGAACTGGGAGTAGGGGTTCTTGACGGAGTGCTCGTGGTTGACGCGGGCGATCTCGGCAAAGTCCTCGGGCTTGGCGCCGTGCTTCTCAATGTACTCGCGGCCGGCGTTGCCGAACATCTGGGCGGCGCCTGGGGCCTTGGTCAGGCCGCGCGTGGCGCGGACCATCTCGGTGGTGGTGCCGGTGGGGTTGGCGCGGTCGTTGAAAAACGTCTGCAGGGAGCCGGGCATCATCTTCTCGAAGCCGACGACCATGACACAGTCGGCGCCGCCGTTGCCGATGAGGGTGCGGCCCATGTACAGACCAGTCGAACCGGTGGAGCAATTGTTGTTGACGTTGTAGATGGGGATCTGGGTCATGCCGAACTGGTAGAAGACGCGCTGGCCGCAGGTGGAGTCGCCGTAGCAGTAGCAGGCGACGCCCTGTTCGACGTCGTCGTAGTTGATCTGGGCATCGAGCAGGGCCTTGACGCCGGCCTCGAAGCCGAGCTCGGTGTAGTCGACCTTGCCGCGGGGCTTGATGAACTTGGTCATGCCCACGCCGAGGACGTAGACGGGTGCCTTTGCCTTGACCATCTTGGCGGTTGTGTGTGAGGTGTGAGGTGTGATGTGGTGGGTGTGGTGTGGTGAGGCTGTAAGAGGAAAGGGGATGAAGGAGAAAGGAGGAAAGAGAAAGGTGAGGATGGATGTTGAGAGTGATGGAGAGGGAGGAAGAGGACAATAGACAGGGAGAGGAAGAAGAAGAAAGAAAAGAGAAAAGGCAAGAAGGAAATAATAAACAAAAAGATAGAAGGCAACTGGAAGGCAAAAAGTAGAAAGCAAAAAAAAGAAGAACAGAGACGTCGAAAGAGGACAGCCGCCCGCTAAGGAAAAGCGAGTCTAGTGATCTGGTTTCCTGCCGAGGATCAAAATGGGAACTAAAGAGGACCTGGGGGGGTGGCACCTATGAGGACAAACTGGAGCAAATGTAAGATACGGGGACGGCAACACCTTGCGATGGACAGCGAGCGTTGTAAAAAAAAAAATAAGGAAAAAAAAAACATAGAACACTGCAAGGAGAGTAGCCATACGACATATGCGTCTCGTCTTGTTCACAGGCCGAAGCGATGCAGAAACAGACCCCGTGTAAGTCCTATTGCCGCAAGCCGTAGTGCCGCAGCACCGCACTTGCAGACTGCTTGCAAACAGCAAACTGCTGGACTGGCCTTGCTCTCATTCGTCGCTTTGCCTCGCCTCTCGACGTTCAAAAGGGCTGCCCGCACACTGGCGTGCGGGGGAAGACGAGTTGCGGCCAACAGAAAACCTGAAAGGGTGTGGTGACAGACAGCCGAGGCAAAACCAACGCCAAAGTTGGGGGAACAATAAATACCGTGACACCTGCGAGTCAGTTCAGGTCCGCCGGTTTTCATATGAGCCGCCTCCAAAGTCCCCTGGCCTGGGGGTTGCGGGTTGGAGACAGCACCCCCGTAGCGGCGGCGTTAGCGGCAAGACAGAGAGAGAGAGTGGAGAGAAAGGGAGGGGGCCCAAATCTGGGGGAGAAGCAGTGCCCCGGGGACCCGCAAATATCAACGCGAATTGCCGGGGTAATAAGTCACGTGGACAGCGTACCAGGGCGGCTGGGTAACTGACATCCGGCCCCGACGTCCCGGGCCAGGCGACAGGATCCGTGACTGCACGTCTGTCACCTCGGCCAGAATACGGAGTACTTGGAAGTAGAACCGCTTGTTCTGACTTTTGTTTCTGACAAATTGGGGGATGGCAAGCAACCATCACGGCCGCCTCGTGATCTCCCGATGTAGGATATGTTCGGCCGCGGCGGAACGGAGAGGCCATGTATATCTGATATTCTCATCATCGGGAAACACCGAAGGGACCTGGATGTCAAGTGACCGTCAGATGCAGATAGCACGTCAGGAGGTAAGAGGCTGAGTAGGCAAGTGTATCCAAAATGATAAAAAAAAGTTGCTTGTACAAAAATGCACCGGCTTTTGACCGTATTATTATTTTCCATTTCCAAGAGCTTCTTTTCTATGCTCTCCGTCGAGCGGCCGGAAAAGAAGAGGCAATGCAGTAACGATAATAGCAAAAATATGACAAAATAAATGATCACAGAGTATATCCCGTGACATATGTTTCAAAAAGATTCCAATGGCAACAGTTGTACACGTCCAATATGTACAGAATACTCTTACGTACTCTTGGGCTCCCACAAGTCCCAAAAGTACGTGTCCCAAAGGGCGGATTCGTCCGCTTGCGCAGGTTTGCTGTTGGGCAGCAGCTGGCGTCCGTCGTAGCCCGGCGTATGGTGCGCAATGGGTGGTAGGCTCTGTCCCAGAACCGCACTCCGAATCTGTAATACTGGAATTAGACGGGGTACAATAGGGAGGAGAGGGGATGAAGACGTCAGGACGCCTTCTTTGACTTACAGCGGCAGAACTGTGGTTGCGCAGCTTCTCGACGCAGGTGTCGAGAACGCGCCCGACCTGATTGCGGATGTGGTCGCTGCGCTGCGCCGGGTTGGCCGCCGGCATGACGGAGCCCAGCACGGTGGCGAGCGCAACCACGTCGCGCAGGTCGAAGCTGAGGTCATTGACAAGGCGTGCCAAGTTATCCACCGTCCGTTCGACCGTTCGGATCATGTACGCCGACGTCCAGATGAGCGACGTCTTGCGCGGGGCGGCACCGCTGTTGAGGAAGGTGCTGCTACGCCCGCCCGCCGTAGAAGCAGAGCCGTGGGCCACGGGCGGCGAGCTACCGTCGGCCGGCTTGGTCGCACCACCGCTACCACCGGCGCCGCTGCTGCCAGCCGCACCAACACCAACGGGACCAGGCGACGTCTCGGCTTCGACGGCCTGCATGATGTAGTAGCACACGCTAAAGGCAGCCTGCACAATGTCGTTGCGCAATATCACATAGTACATATGGCTGACGTCGTCGAATCCGGGGATCGTCGGGTCCAACTCCTCCATGTATGTCAGCATGGCCATGGACGACTTGAGGTAGACGTCCGTGATGACCGCCGGTGGCGGGCACTCGGCCGACGCACTGAGCGCAAACGGCCGGTACAGCGCGAGCAGCGGCCGCCGTACGTGCATGTCCAGCATCGCGCGCATCCGCCACTCCTTGTGCTTCTGGTGGTTGTTAAGCGCCGCGTTGCGTGGGAACAGGCAATTGATGTCGTCGAGCACCTTTTCCAGATCGCCGCCCACGTCCAGCACGTCCCAGTAGTCCGTCAGCGAGTCGACGTTGCAGAGCAAGTCACTGGCGCGCATGCGCAGCGGTAGCGTGTCCGCCGCAAACAGTTGCATCTGGCCCTCTGTGTACTGGTCCATGGGCTTGCCGGGAGGCAGCGAAGGCATCTCGGGGTACAAATCGGCATCGTCGAGGTTGCGCGGTGGCTGGCAGGTGAACTGGCCAGGCCGCAACGCGTTGGGTAGGCTGGACGCCAGCGAGACGTGCAGGTCCATGTCCAGGATGGTGAACCACAGCTTGCGCCGAAACTCGGCCTGAAACGGCGTAATGTCGGACGCGAACTCGGATGGGTCGCGGTGCAGGCCCATGGCCATGGCTATGCGCGAGATCATGCCCAGCTCCGTCCAGATGCGCTGCGACCGCGGCGAGATCATGCGGCTTGCATGCAGAAGAAGCACCTCGGTCTGCAGCGTCGTCACGTCGACGGACGGCTTGCCGCGCAGCGCGTCCAGCCACGAACGCACGAGCGCGCAGGCCGTCGGGATGTGCACACCGTCGGACCGGTCGTATGCCAAACCCTTGGAGTCCGTCTCGAAGCGGCTGCCGATGCACAAAATGCACAGCAGCCGCGGCAGAAAGTCCTCGGCTACGCCCTGACTGCCCGCCGCGCCGCCCGTCACACCATGGGCGCAATACGCCTCAAACTCTTGACGAAACGTCGGGACGTGTATGACGCGATATAAGCCCTCGGACACATTCACGTAGGTGTTGATCAGGCGGTCGCATATGTCGCGGCGTGGCAGGATGTCGGCCATGCGCTTCTGCACTGGCATCATGGAGTCGACGTAGACAGTGATCGGCTTCAACGTCTGTAGGTGGTTCTCCTGCAACGCAGTGTGGATCCGCTCTAGGCGCCAAAACAAATCACCGGTGTTGTCTCTTTTGGCCTGGTCCGACATGAAGTCTTTGGCCTCGTCGAACTATAAACCGCCCCCAAAAAGAGTAAGTTAGTCTCGCGTCCATTTCAACACCACCCAATCCCTATATTCACCCACGATCCATCCCAATGTCTTTGACATTGGGTTCGACGCTGGACCCATTCTATTCTTCTTTTCTTTTCCTTCTTTCCCTTTTCCACGTTTCGCTCTCTCTTCGGTCAAGGGTACGAACCAAGTTTAATAACACGCGCGTGCAGTTTTGGCCAAAGTACCGTGTGCGCTGCCCGTTGCGACCTTTGACGCTTAACGAGCGCATCGTCGTGGTTGAGGCTTCGATTACGCGCTGTTGCTGATCGCGCGACGGCTGCTGGCGCAGGTGTAGCTGAGAGAGGACCGAGGACGACGGGAAGGCGGGCATGTCGGACAACGCGGATGGGTCTCTAGCCACGACCAGCTTTTCGAGGCGCTCCATACGCACCATGCACTGCAACAGTAGAGATGCGGCCAGCTTGCGGAGATTGTCGCCTTTTGACGACATGAGCGGTTCCGGGTTTTCGAGTGTGCTCGAGATCTGCGCGAAAGACGGAAACGAGTTCTGCATCGAGGCGGCCGCGATCGGTTGTGAGGACGGCTGGTAGGAGCTATACGGTTGCTGCTGCTGCTGCTGCTGCTGCTGCTGCTGCTGGTGCTGCTGGTGATAATCGTGTGCGTGGCTCGGCGTTGGAAGACTTGTGTGCTGCAGGGCCGGTGAGGGTGGGTTCAGGAGTAGGTTGAGCGACGAGTTGTTTGGTGGCAGATGGTTGCTGCTTGTCGTCGCGGTGATCGGCAAGGCATGAACTTGCTGTGGTGTGGATCCGGAGCCGGGACGGCTGAGGTGGCGTTTCGACGGCCGTTCACCTGCACCACCGGTCCCCAGAATCGAGTCGTCGTCCTCCTCGGAGCCTTCCGAACCGTCGGAATCGGCGTTGGGGTTGTTCGGGTCGGTACTTTTACTGCTGGAGCCCGCACTACCGTTGCCGCCGCTGCCGTACTTGCAGACGCGGTAGGACCGCTGGCATTGCGAGCAGGGGCATCGCCGGTCGCAGCGCAGTTTTCGCCGTCGGCATTCGGTGCACGACTTCACGGGTCGTGGCCGTTTCACGGGTTTTGGGTGCCAATTTGCCACGTCGAACACCATATGTTTTGAGCCTAAAGGAGGCGTTGGCGACTGTTTCCGAGGCGCTGGCGCTTGCGCCTCTGTCCGGTCCGGAGCCTGAGAAGGGGAATGGTTGTTCATGGCTGCCAACGTAGGAGGGTGCGTACTCCGTTAAGAATGAGGTCCGGGTGCGTCCAAAAATTAGAGAAAATGGGATGGCGAGACGAAGGAAGAAGACAACAACAACAACAGTCGCAGCGATATACCGGAACACTCTCGGCTCTCGTCTATATTCCTCGGTAGCTTCGTCGATCTTGCTGGTTCCCTTTTTTGCTTGATTCTTTCAGTCCAAAGGCCGCTTTACGAGTATTGCTGCAAGAAAACCGGCAGCATCCCGTCAACCAACGTCCAGGTTTGGTGTTCGCTGTACAGAAAGGGCTTGCAGAAGAAAAGCTGGAGCTGAAAAAGAAGCAAGTCACCGTGAGATGACACTTTCCTCGCGAATCACAAATCGGCGTGTCAGCAAAAAGCGGCCGCGGTGTAGCCTATGCCTGGTGAGCGTGGTGAGCGTTGTCCCGGTGGTCGATTCGTCGTACCAGAAGGGTGGGAGGTGTCCGCCTGAGCTGAGCCGGGTGTCCGCTCTGTCCAATGGAACACTGGTAAATCGACAGCTGTGTGCTCTGTTTGCTTTGTTGTAGCGGGAACAAAAAGAACGGTGGCCGCGAGAAACTGTCAAAAGGTGTCGACACAGTGGAGGGGAGAGAGAGAGAGAGACTGTAACCGTAACGACTGTGGAGGCCGTAAAGGCTGCTTGCTGGCTGCTGCTGCTGTTGCTGGTGGCGACCGTGTGCTACTGCTTTGCTGCTTTGCCGTGTCTGCTGCTGCTGCTGAAGCTGTCAAGAAGGTGTGCGGAAAATAAAGTGCGTGGCTGAGGCTTCGTCAAGGGAAGAGGCGGCTTTGCTTTGCTTTTTCGCTCGGACAACGCACACATGCAGGAACGCACGCACGAACGCAAGAAAAAAATTGAAATAAGTCAAAAACGAACGTTCGTTCTTCTGTGTGGTCTCGGCACTGCTCTGGCTCACTCGTGTGCCCATTCACAGAGGAGATCTAGTAGGTCCCGGTGTGAGTGGTGAGCAGGGGTGGCAGGCAGAGAGACGGAGACACAGAGAGGCAATGGGCGTGCGGTGTCGGTCGTGACCGAGATCGAGAGTTGGTCGGTGAGTAGGGGAGGGGGAGGGGGGAGGACAAGGAAAAGAGATGGAAAAAGAAAAGAAAAAAGGAAAAAAAGAAAATATTAGGCGATCGAAATTCAAGGCAGGCCACAGGCAGAAACAGACGCAATGATATCGGGCTCCGTTAGGCGTCTAGGCATATTAATGCGTCGTTCTTTTTGTCGTCGTATATTTTGCTTGCTGTACCTGTTTGTTCTGCCTTTGACAAAAGTTGATGCGCTCGGATCCGCGGTGAACACTCGAGAAATACAAAGGAACAAACAAGGTCCGTCGAGTCGATTTTCGTCCGTCCGTTCTCAGCCGGAGAACAAAACTCAGAAGAAAAAAAAAAGACGAACAGCTTCAGCGGGCGGACGTGTCTAGTTCCAGGGCGAGTGAGACCTGGGAAACCTGAGAAACCAGAGAGTGGCAGGGGAACAAAATGACAACTCGCAGGCGACGGCCTTTTGTCATCTGGGTTTGGTGAGACGCGACAATAGGGGCGGAGTCTTTTGCGATGGGCAGGGGCTGAGAGGTTGCCGTGTCCCTCGTCCGGGTCGTGATGTGATGATTCGCTCGAGCAGCGGTTTGCTAGCGGGACGAGAGAAGGAAAAGAGGAAAATACTCAGTAGAGGAAAGAAAAGAAAACAGAAGTCTGCCCGGCCAAGAAAAATAGTAGTGATATGAGAAAGGAAAGAGCGCTGTGGTTGTCTCGTCACAAACGGCAGGCACGACTCCGGACGTCAGCTTTCTTTCGAGGGCTGAAGAGGCGGGACCCAACTTCCTGGGGTGTGGCTTGTGGATCCTGACTGGCCCCCAAGGACAGGGCAGGGGGGGCAAGGCGGGCCTTTCGTACGAGTAGCTGCTTCCGCCTTTGGGACGCAAGAGAGAAGAGACCTAGAAAGAGAGTGAAAGGTGTGTGAGTTGTGATTGCGTGTTTGCAGGGAAGGCGCAGAAAAGATTCCTGTTGCAGAGATGACCCGGCCGGCAGGCGCAATGGACTATTACATGTCAGATACGCGAAAGAAAAGAAAGAAAAAAACGAGGGGTGCGAACGGTGAGGGGAGGAAGAACCCAAGGCAACGGGGAAAGGCTCGGTCGCTTGGTACTCCGTAGTGGTGGTGGTGGCTGCTTCCGTTCCTGTCTCCAAAATCGCTCTTCCCCCATATTACAGTAGGCTACAAAGATACGGACGAAAATCCCGAAAAAGAATAAAAAAGGAGAATTTCAACATACGACATGCTAAGGAATAAAATAAAAGAATAAATAAACAAGACGAGACATCAGAAGCCAAGCCGGCCATCTGCCATGATATTTTTGCATATCCGTGACTCTTCGCTCTGCTGGCGCATGCATACCTTGCCGCCCGTGGGTTGACCGCGGAGGGGTGCTGCAGTGATGGGCGGGAGGGAAGGTGCGATGGGCAGGGGAGCATTGCATGTGCGGAGGACGAGCTGGTTACTCTGTCGAGTTGGCGCGCGTTTGACTCTCGGGGCCGCAGGCCTACAAGTACTGTCTCTTTTTTTGGGGTAGTTTTTGTCCTTCTTTTTCTTCTATGGTTCTTCTTTCTGGTCGTTGGTCGCTGATGCCCCCTGCTCGGACTTGCACGACCAGGTTCCAGGGCTGGGCCCCTCCCTAAAACAACCCCCAACAGACCAGACCCCCCCTCCAGGAACCCACGGAGACGAGCGGCCAAGCCAAGTCTGGGCAACACATCGTCTTTGATCGTCGCGCGTCGAGCATCGAGCGTCGCTCTTTCCTCTTTTGCCGTTTCTTTTTGTAAATGCTTTGGGCAAGTGCATCGCTGCTTCGCATGCCCGCCAGCCCGTACGACGTACTCAGTAGGGAAGGAGAGAGGGGGCCCTTGTTAAAAAAGAAAGAAAAAAAAAGAAAAAAAGTCTGGTCTCCGCTATTGCTTGTCCCGAGTATTTTTAACCTTCGAACGCCCAAGGCGCCTCAGCGCCTCTCTCTGTCACCAGATGGGCCCCGCACACACAGGCAAGCTCGAGGAACCCGCCCGGTGTTTTGCATGCTTTCCCAGGTCTCCGTAGGGAGTATAAGCGAGCTACCGCTTGGCCCGTAACGGAGGAAGTCTCCGTGATCTTTTCTGCTCTCTTGCTGTGCGGCCGGAGTAGGGGGGAAAGTTCAAGTGGTACACTCCGTGTTTTCTCCGGCTGCTGCAGGTGTAGTTATTACGGAGTAGAGGGAAGGAGCGGTGGAGTAAGTTGGGGAAAGTGCTCTCGGCGATGCAAAGAGACGGAAGTTGGAAGCAAAGCCGAAGGCAGGCAGGAGCTCTGGAACTCGAGCTTGTATACTTGTGGATCACGACATTGAGAAAAAGAATCAAATGGGAAATGCCAACGCAAGGGGACAACAAAAAGAAAGCATCAGTAGGCAGCAGACAGCAGACAGCAGACATGCGGACTGACAAAACACCCACATTTGGATTCTCCGCTGTTCCACACAAGCAGCGCAAGCAACACGCATCGTTCCTTCCTTGCGCAAGCGCGGTGGGGGGTCGGTGATTCAGGAGCATTCTGTCCTTTTCTCTTGTCTATTCTTTCCTTTTTCATTTCTGTCACCTCTCAATGGCAGCCAATATTCCACAAACGACTTACAAGCCAAGATGGATCCAAGACGCCAGCCAAGTCGCCAAAAGCGAGCTACGGTCTCAGAGCACGGTCGGCGGCTGTTGGCGTGTTATTTTAATGTTTGGCGTATTAGTTTTTGGCCCCCAAATCGAAATACTCCGTAATGGCCAGACCGGGCCTTGACACAACGGACGACAGGCGATAGGCGACAAGCGGGGACCCCGATGGGGGCTGAAGAATGGAAGAACGGTGAGACAAGATAGGAAAGAGGGAGAAATGGGGAAAGGGAAAGAAGAAAGAGCGAGTCAACGCAGCGAGTCACAACAACGAAATGAGGAAATATGGAAATAAAGGAAAGAGCATGGACACGATTGGAAAAGAGGGAAGGCGAGACAAGAACAGAGAAAGCAGGAAGTCACTTTCGACAGAAGAAGAGACAAAGGAGGCCAAGTGAGGTTCAAAGATAACTTAGAAAAACGCACCGAATGCCCCATCGTGCTCCAGAATGCACCAAAATGCCCCGGCCGAGACAGGGAGACTTGATACAGGACCAGATACCCGTGACAAGCGACCCGGAGATTGCTCCGTGTCCGCTTGTCTCGTCTTGGACGTCTAGGCCTCTAAGAGGAGGCATTCCAATTCTCCAAAAGCCGCGATGCCCGTCAGCCAGAGCCCAAGGCCCCGTAGTTTATTCCGCCTCAGCGTATGTATTGTTCCGCATACGACGTGTGGAGCGTGCGATCGTGCGACAGACGGAGCACGGCATGCGCTCCTCGAGACGGGCCCTGTGGCAAGCTTGTATTTACGAGTGATCTTACAAGTACAAGTAGGCCGTAGAATCTGTATTTAGATCGCTTGATGTGTGACGCGGAAGGATTGCAAGGAAGGATTTTAAGGGCGTCTGTGCATGTTGAGCAAACCGGCAAGCGGTTTTTGAAGGGGGGACGAAGGGCGAGAACGACGTCGTTGCGCCAGCATGTTGCAGCACACTGCGAAGGCAACCGTGGTCTGCCGTCTGCAGTAGGCATCCACCTCGAGCTACGAGTATTCCGTGAGATACGACTCTGACATCCACCCAGCTGCCACATATCCCCGCATAGCCAAATCATCGCCAGTAAGATGCAGTGTGTTTGAATTCGGCATCTTCGTACGTCGTAAAGACAGGGCAAGCCATCTTCACGGGGGCCGTGCAGACTGTGTGGGAGATGGGGGTGCGGGTGATGCTTTTCCGCCGCTCTACCGCTTTCCCGTCTGTGAAATCAAGAGCAGGCACAGAGACAGAGAGCCGACCCGAAAGCTTGGGGCGACCAGTCTTGGGAAAGTGCGATAGGCAAGGTGCCAAGCACAGGCGCTGGCCCTGCTGCCCCCTTGCCCCCATCGTCCCGTTCTCCACCTACTCCATAAGATACGGGATCTGTGTTTTGTGCCATGTGCCACGGGACTCCGTAATTTGCCTGGGCATCCAGGGTGAGATGGGAGCGCGATGTGGGCAGAGGAAATGGAGCAGAATGGAGTCTGTGATGGAGTCGGATGGAGTAGGATGGAGCTGGACGGAGCTGGACGGAGCTGGATGGAGCTGGATGGAGCTGGATGGAGCTGGATGGAGCAAGGAAATGGAGCTATTGGAAGGGTTTTGAACGGAGCAAAGAAAATACATGGCGAGGAAGGTCCGGACAGAGCCAAAGGACAAAACAGGCGCAGGCTCCGCCCGCAATACAAGGAGAAGGAGAATGAAGACGGAGACGACAAGTATCTGACTTGTTGAGCTTGTTGTCAGAACGTAATGCAGGCGCATCTCCGTCAAATGTCAACAAACGCTGGCAGGAGCCACCAGTGCCCAGCACGGGAGATGCCGTGCTTGCCCGACTGGGAAGACGTTTCGTGCAAGCACACTTGGCTTTAACGCAGATCCGAACGGAAAGAGCAACCCAGCACAACGATGTGGTCTCCGTTTTGGCCGCGCACATCGTACCGATGCGACTTTTGTCCACTGCAGAGTGCGCCAGAAAGCCGAATGCGTCAAACTACAAGCACGGGCAAGACTACTGCACGAACACGAATCCTCCTCCTTTCCCAAGTTGGGCCTTGGGCGTCTCAGGCGTCTTATGCGCGGGCACCTTTGTCCGATCTCCGATGCCCCGACGGCCGAACAGAGACGCTAGCTCGACTGGGCCATCGACAAAGAGGCACAGAAGCAGGGAGGTGATTTTCTGAGTCGCATTGCGGAGTCCGCTTTGCGAATGGGTTTGAGTTGAGTTCAGACAATTGGAATCGCTTTTTTTGCTCCTTCCTTCGCTTGGCTTGTCTCTTTCGTGTGACATGCAGGAGACGGCAAGAGACAATAAGACAAGAGACAAGACACAAAAGCGCAGGAGCTGCTTCCCTCGCTCCTCCCCTTGTTTTGTCCGCCGTTTCTGCTCTTGGGCGATTCGGCCGTTTCCCGCGGCGTCTCAGCGGTTGGGGAAGGAGGAAGGAATGTGATGAGGTGAGAAGACAAAAAAGAAGAAAAAAATTAACAAGCACACCACGGGAGAGGCTGCGGTAATAATCGACCAGCTAGCCGAGAAGCTGAGAGAGCTTGGCTCACTTGGCGGGAGCCAAGGGGCTGTGCCATGCGCCGACAACCCACTTTGAAGATTCTATGAAAACAGCGGTGTAGCGAAAGAGGAGAACATCGCAGAGAAGGAAGAGACAATCGAGCAGGATGAAAGGGGACGGAAAGAGATAAAGTCACAAAGAAAACGAGACAAGACAATCTCCAGCGCCCGCTGTCTTCGGATACGAGTGCTACTCTGCTATGGTCCGCTGTCCGCTGAGCGGCCCCGAGCGCTTAGTGGGCGCCATGGGTTCATGGATGCCAGGACCACACGTGGCTATCTGCTTCCGAGGGCCGTCTTTTTCGACGGCGCTTCTCTCTCTCGTCCTGTCCGTCGTTTCGTTTATTCTCCTCCCACGGAGATGGCCTCGGAAACTTTAAACGCGCACGCGAGCCCCCCATCAGACCCCGGCAAGGCTGGTTCAGCTAGTTCGACTAGTTCGACTGGCTCGACTGGCTCGACTGGTCGGTCTGTTCTCGCTTATTGTGCGTGATTTGGGTTGCGTTAATGGTGATAATGAAAACGATAGTGGCCAAAGGGAACCATAATAAAGACCGTGCAGAAAACAGATAAGGAAAAGTCGGGCTGCTGACAGGACAAGAGTGCTCCGTCCGGAGTTGACTCCCAAATTACGTATTGTCTCCGTAACGTTTGCCATGTGGACGGCAAGTGGAAAAACGCAAGCGCTCACCGGTCGAAAACCCTCGCCAAAACGGCCCAAAGCGACCCAAAGCGACCCGTCGATCCTATCTGGCATTTTTGGGGTGAGGGGGGATGGGACGAGCGTTGCGTGCTCCGTCCCATTGGAGCGCTGAATATAGTGAGAGACAAGAAGACTCGAAGAAGAACACGAGAGAAAAGCACAAACACAACGAAAGAGAGGCATGAAATAAAGTATAGAAATCCAATGAATAAAAAGAAAGAGAAAAGGGGAAATATTAAAACGACAGAAATGCATTCAAAATAAGATATAAAGGGGCAAAGAGAAATAAAACGAAAGAAAAAACGCCCTCCGCCCAAGAAATGGTAACTCCCACGTCTCGGCGTATTTGAAATCAAATACAAGCACAGACAGGGCGGTCCAAACTATTGAAAAAAAAAACACTAGAACGGGAAGGTCAAGGCGGGCGGAAGTCAAAAGATATGTTCGCTTCATGGATGGTATGATTCTGCTAAAAAAAAAATGCGAATGCTGGTAATGGGAGCTATGAAAACGGGAGCATATGACTAAACAAGGAGGAAATAAAAGAATGTGCTCCTCCGCCTACACCCGTCCCTTCACTTTGAGGACGGCCGTCAACAGGGTCGTCGGCAGCGGCTCGGCTGGCTGTCCGACAACGGCCGCCACTGTCGCTCCCGCCGCCGCCGGAGCGGCCGGGGCAGCTGTGGCTGCTGCTGCTCCCGTTTCTGTTGCTGCTGCTGCTGCTGCATCGCGCACTGCATGGCCCGCCAGCGTTGGGACGGCGGCCGCCCCCGCCGCCGCCGCTGCCGCCACATAGCTGGCCACCCCGGACGCCGTCGCCTTGATGGCACCCGGCTTGGTTTGCGCCGCCGTCAGGGCGTCCGAGTAGAGGGGTGGACCGGGGATGACATACGTTGTAAACTTGGTAAACAAATCAAACAGGATGCCCGGGTCCTTTTCCTTGTAAAACGACACGGCCGGGATGCCCGCCGGCGTCGCCGTGCCGTTGCCGCTGATGACCAGATTGAAACAGAAGGGGTAGTTTTGCGCGCCGTTGGCGTTGCCGGCCGCGTGCAGCGCAATCATCTCGTGGCGCAAGACATAGTTGCCAGGCGCAATGTCCGAGGGCAGGCGGACCGACCAGCTCAGGTTGTTGGCGAGCAGCTCGTCGGCAGCCCATTTGTTGGCGGCGACGTCGAGCAAGCCAGCTTCGGAGATCTTGAAGAACTGCAGCTTGGACTTGTCGGCGGTCTCGCAGGGCCCGTTGCAGTTGGCCAGATAATCCAAGACGGGGCCCTTGTGGGAGGCGGGCCACTTGTTCCACTGGATCTCGAGGACGTCACCAGCGTTGACGGGCGCTGCGATGCCGGCGGGCGTGGCGCCGAGGTGGCACACAATGTCCGGCGTCGCGTAGCCGCTAGGCGAGATGAACGTGTTGGTTAGGTCGTTGGGGATGCCCCAGCCGATGACGACGGGCGGTGGGCGCTGGTACTGGTAGCTGGGGTCGTATCCATGGTAGCTGAGGTTTGTGGTTAGTATTTTTTGTGTCTGAAGTTGAGTCTTGTAAAATCAAAGAAGGGAGACAACGCACAATGTGCCATCAGGCCAGTGCACCATGGCGGTGGCGATGCCATGAGCAGTCGCTCGCGTAGCGAGAAGTGCAACGGCCGCAACGGCGGATCCGGAGAAGGAATGCATGACGATGTCCTGTCCAGTGCCAGAATCAAGACAAGATGACAATAAAATCACACCTGGGCCGTAATGTCACGTCTGCCGATCGACTGTCTGTTTACAGGATCCCTCAGAACGCGGGACCTTCTCGTCCTAAGTATTTATTGCTCTGCCATCCACCCAGTCCTACGTGAGAGCAAGGAGTAACCACGAAGAAAAGAGACAAAAGCAATATAAAAGAAGACGGCCGCCTGAGCCGGCTCTTCATTTCTGGACACGGCCCGCTCAAACGAGAGCGCTGCCCCGGTCATGTGGGCAGCATATCGTGACGAGAGGAAACAGAGAGCGTGGTCCGCCCACGGTGGCCGTAAAAGATAATTAAACAGAGCCAGAGCACATAAAAAACAGTGGCAGGGGGGCTTAGAAAGGCCGACATTCGGTCAAGCCGTCATCTCATCTCCAACGAGAATCGCAAATACGTGACCACATAGACATGCCGTCATTCCTGGATCGGAAGCCCGAGGAAGGGCATATAAAAAAACGCGCTCAATGAAATACAAATCATACAAGAGAGGAGCGAGGGCCGAGAGTGGGATGTGAAATTGTAGGAAAACAACAGCAAAAGGCAGTCATTCCCCCAGCCGGGGTCGGTGCCATGGGGATATGGGAGATATGGGGGATATGGGAGATATGGGGGATATGGGGGATATGTCTGCCGTGTTGTGGAGAGTGGGGACCATGTCAATATATTATTGTGGACGTGGATGCATATACAAACGTATATGCGGGATGTCCGTCTCCGGAAGACAGAGAAGAGTCGTAGGAGAAGTTGGGTATTGTGTTACTTCTCTTTATGTGCTGTTTTCTGCTCCTACTCTCTCGTAGAGGTGGCAGCGCAGTCAAACAAGACATTTTGGTGTCAAGGCCGGTAGTCTGCAAGATGGGTTGTCCTATGGTATATCGAATGTAGTTTCTCGAAACATAATGGGGGGAGTTGGGCAATGGAAGTATGTATGAATGTATGTCCAATATAAAATAAATAGAGTGGCTGTCTCGATGCACAAAATATTGAGAGAACATTCCTACCCTCCCTGCATCTGTACGTTCCGTCGAGCCGCCGGTAAATAACAAGAGCCAACCACGAAACGGGTCAACGCCATGTTTCTAGTATTTTGTTTCGTTTTCTTCCCTCGTGTTCTCTGCCGTTCTTTGTACTCCTCCATCACTCTGTTTGCCCTCGTGCACCCAAGTGAATATCAGCACATGAGGCAAGTCGAACCGCAGATACACCACAATGTGCGTTGTCTCCAACCTCTCCTAGTTGGCTGCACTTGCCTACCATTCACTACCTCCTTACTTCCCCTAGCCTCGCACTTACATGGACACACTACGTGGTGGCCACAGAAGAAAAGCATAGCAGAAATGGTACAGCAATACGCATAGACTTACCTCACACTACATGCATGACTAGTATAAGCTTTCATCTAGTCGGTATGAAAGCAGAAAGTGAAAACATACCATGCTTTTGGCATCTACGTCTGCCCATACGGAGTAGTAGCAGCAACATTCCATCCTCTTGTTGAACTTGCGCACTTTTTGACCCTCAATGTGTTCTAGCTCTGTCCTTTTTGGCCCGAGGAGCCTCAGCCAGCATCGCAATAGGCTACGACATGCACTGTGGTCACGCATCTGTCCTTTCAAGTAGTGCTTAAATGTTCTTTTTGCATTTGCTGTCCTGTATGTTCCCTCCATCCTCGTGTAAGAGGTATGTGCCATTTAAAATCATAAAAAAAAAGCTCTACGCTTGTTTGTTTTGCGAAAACGCTGGTTCGTAAATCCTCCTCTTGTGTCCTTCTTTCCTCGCTTCGCTCGTTTGATGTCGTTCGCTCGCTCGCTCGCTGCGCTGCTTACTCCGCCGGCACCTCGATGCTGCGGGTCTCGCCGTCGGCCTCGCCCGAGTTGACCTTCTTGCCAGTCTTGGAAATGGTGCGCAGGACGGTCTCGTAGGAGAGGGCGGGGTCGGCAACGACGGTCGCGGACTGGCTCTCGAGGGAGACCTCGTAGCTCTTGACGCCTGAAGTTGTTAGTTGGGAGCAATTCGATCACAGTGCAGGGACAGGGACGTACCCTCCAACCGCTTGAGGACGCGGTCGACGGCGCCGGAGCAGCCGCCGCACGACATGGAGACGTTGAACTTGTAGGTGTGGTCGGCCATTGTGAAGGTAGAAGAAGCTGGAGCTGAGAAGCTGGGGGTGTAGTTGAGAGTGGAACGGTGTGGTTGGGGAAGTGTTGGTTGTTGGTTGTACAAGATGCGATGCTTTGGTGCTGGTCAAAAGAAGAGAGATCGCGACATAAAGGCGGTGGCGGTTGTCGTCTTTATATGCACCTCGTTTTTTGTGCCAGTGGAATTAGAAATCGGTTCGTGTCTTGCGACAGGCGTCCACGCACGCCCGCCGGCCAACGGTACAACTGCGAGCTAGGGAAGGTGCGAGGCAAGGGGCGAGGAAGGGGGAGGGAGGGGCGTGTGGGCTGGGAAGGTGTGCGGGCTGTTTCGGGGGAGAGGGGGGAGGAAAGAGCGAGGGGCGCTGTGCGCACGCGGCTTCCACTGCCCTTTCTGAGCAAGTTTAGGAAACGTCAGAGACGGGAAGGGGCGAAGGAGGGGCATGTAATACGTCGTAATACTGCAGACGAGCAAGAGGCCCTGTAGGACGGGCTTACGGGGGACGAACGACGAGGATTAATAATGCGTACGGGGGCGTTACGGGGCGTTACGGGGCGCAAATACAGTGGGCTAGGGGCCCTCTCCCAAACGCCGCCAGGCGCCCTGTAGCGAGCACTTTGTCGCATCCTATGGCGTGCTCGATTTTGTCATTGTGTTCTTTGACCAGACACTCTCTCCTCTGAGACTGTGCTTCTTTTGATTTCGATGTGCTCTCTGTGCTTTCTGACTTCATGCTGTGTCTATGCAATATTCTCCTGAAGGACCTCAATGCCGAAGGAAGGAGCGCAAGGTTCTCGGCTGCCCATTCGCACCTTCCCCAGGCATCTCGAAGCACCTGCGTCATTTGTGCGTGCCGCGAACCCGACAGCCTCCGGCTGCATAGCTTCTGTTGTATCGCTGTCCACGCATCCCATGCGAGTCATCGTAGGTGTGTGCTATTTTAAGTTGTCGCAACTATATTTAACGCCGGCAGACCGTGGACGCTATGTTGGCGGTAATACGTGCTATGCCTGTTGCGCCTGTTGCGCCTTTTGTGCCTGTGTGCCTGTTGTGCCTGCTGTGCCTGCTGATCGCGCCTGCCTGCGATTACGACACGAGGGCCAACTCAGTCAGGCCTCGTCTCTCGTCAGACTAATACGGTAAGACCAGACCTCGCCCGCACGTGCCTGACACTGCCTTCCCAAAAGGTGACATGAAACGGCTGTCTGAACGGCCCCCAACCGTTCTTTCTGTCTTGGTCTTTGCTTTCTTCATGTCGCGCCTTCCCTCCTTCCCTCCTTCCCTCCTTCCCTCCTTCCCTCCTTCCCTCCTTCCCTCCTTCCCTTGCAAATCCGCATCGCCATCAAGCTGAAACGTGCTCAAATGTCTGTCGCAAAAGGTCTCGCAAAACGGGCAGAGACAAAACAGACAATACCCAGGAAATGGAAGAAGAACTTGGAAGAAGAACACAGCTCGATACGAAGGAACTCCAAACAAGCCTTGCTTTGAAATGCACAACTTCTCTTTCCCTCCCTTCTTCCCTCTCTTCTTCCCTCCTTCCCGCGGCCCGTCCGGGTTTGATCGCTTGGCAGCGGCCAGAGCCGATGAGAGGCAGATGGACAAAGAGACAATTGTCACAACGACATGCCGATCACAGACACAGACACAGACTGGACGTCCGACGATGCATGCAGCGACTCGTCGCTTGGTAGCGAATTGTTGCAGCCGGCTCTGCACTGCCTGTATGCCGCGTGGCGCCGTGCCATCTGCCGTCCTCCCCCACCTCCCCTACCCTTGTTGGTCATGTTAGGCGTGCAAAGCGGCACATTGATTGGGAGAGACGGCCTTTTATTTTTCTATTGTGTTTTTTTTGTTGTCTTTTTTTTTTTGTTGTCTTGCCATCCCCCTACTCATCGTCGTCAAACCATGCGCCCGGCATGCCACCACCACCCCCGCCTAGGTTCTGCCGTGCTGGGGTGGCTGCATCCGCTGGTGTATGGGCAGGCTCCTCTCGGCCGCCCTCCTCGTAGTCCTCATCTTCGGCGACCTCAAAATCATCGTCATAATCGTCCTCGTCCAGCTCGTGGTCGTGGTCGTGATCGTGGTCGGAGTCATCATCCTCCGCCTCCTCCACCTCGAACAACTGCCCCGGCATCAAAAAGTCGTCCGGCAGCACCGGCATGTGGTTGTGCCCGCCGTGCATGCTGTCGCTCGCCGCCATAATCCACGGCCGCACCTGTGACGGGTTCGAGAACTCGTTCTCCTCGCGCGCCGGCGGCAGCGGGTCAAAGTCGTAGTTGGGCGCCGCGTGGAGCATCGCCTGGGGCACGAGCGCCATGAGCGCGGGGGTGCCATCCAGGTACACGAAGCGGGCCACGCTCAGCGTGACGGGTGGCGCGGGGGGCAGCGTGCGGGCGTCTACTTTCGGCTGCGTCGACAAACTGTCGGCCACGTCTTGTAGCAACGTCCTGGCTTGGGGCGCGTCCCACAGCTCCTTGGCGAGGTGCACGTAGAGCTGCGTGTACAGCGTCTCCGGGTCGTCGCGCGGCGGCACGCCCCAGACGGCGCGCGGCACGTCGAGGCCCAGCGCCTG
This sequence comes from Sporothrix dimorphospora, assembly GCA_021397985.1. Lineage (NCBI taxonomy): Eukaryota > Fungi > Ascomycota > Sordariomycetes > Ophiostomatales > Ophiostomataceae > Sporothrix > Sporothrix dimorphospora. Next base: position 187,018 of record WOUA01000049.1, read on the forward strand.
GAAGAGGGCGCCGTAGAGCCAGGGCAGGCGGGTCATGCCCCGGGCGAGCGCCGCCCGCGCGCCCTCGACGTCTTTTGTTTGTAGGAGGGCCGGCACGAGCGACTGGCGGACGTAGTCGCGCATCGGGTTGTTGCGCAGGGCGGGGGCCAGGTCTGCGTCGCCCGCGTCGCCGTCCGTCGTCCCCAGGTAGGAAATAAACCACCGCGCCTCAAAGGCGCGCACCGCCAGCGACTGCGCGTACAGCACCAGCGCGTACTCGTCGTCTGGCATCACGCTCATAAACAGCTTGGTCCACGCCAGGGCCGTGCGGTACGTGCCCCGCGCAATCAGGCTGCGCAGGTAATGGTACCCCACCAGCAAGAACTGCCGGTTCTCGGGCCGCCAGAAACTTAAACGGGCACGGCCCTCGCCCAGCTTCTGCCGGAACGACGACAGCGTCGACCGCCCAAACGAAAAGAGCGCCCGCTCGCACAGGTCCGCCGCCAGCGACGCGTTCTGGTCCTGCAGCTTGGCCACGCGGCTGATCTGGATGAGCGACGCAATGTGGAACGGGTGCTCTTTCAGAAACTGGATGAGCGGCTGCGGGTTGTGCATCATCACCAGCGTAAAGAACGTGTCCTCGAGGTGCACGTACGCGGGGCTGTGCACAAAGGTGTACTCCACCACGCCGGCCGCCCGCTTGGGGTCCGTCACCTGCCGCATCGCCAGCCCGCCCGACGTCCCCCGCGGCCACGTGTCCTTCCACTGGATAAACGGGTTGCGCTTGGCCACCATGCCCGCCATCCCGCCCGACGTTGGCAGCCGCGCCCCGTTGGGGCCCACGTACACCATGCCGCGTGGCGGCGGCGGCGGCGCCCTGAGGAAAGACTCCAGGTCCATCATGACCACGTTGGGGTTGCCCTCGGCTGCATCGCCCCGTGGCCGGCCGGGTACGCCCAGCGCATCGTCCGCTGCGGCCGCCTGCACAATGTCGCGGCCAAAGACCTCGCGCAGCTCGTTGAGCACCCTCAAATCCGAAAAGTTGACCTTGATGTTTCGTGTGGCGTCTTGGGCAGACGCCGATGTGAGTGCACCAGTCGTACCCGCCTTGACGCCTTCCTTGAGGCGCAACTCTTCCAGAGCACGGTCGATCTCGTCGAGGCCGCCGGCCGGTTCGCTTGCCGCTGCTGTAGATGCACCCACCGTATTTCCTGCTGCCTTCATCGGCGTCGCCTCGACCCCTGCTGCGTCCGGGTTGCCTCCCTTGCCCTTCTTCTTCTTCTTCTTTTTCTTTTTGCTCGGTTTTGGTGCAGACCGCGCCTCGTCAGCGCTCTCGTTTTGTTGTCCGGCCTCCTCCTCCTCCTCCTCCTCTTCCTTCTCCTTCTCGTCGTCGTCCTCGTTGTCGCCCTCGTCGCCTAGTGCTGCAAACGCCGCAAACACATTCTTGGGCCGTGGTCGCGTGTCGACCTCCTCCTCGTCGCCCTCCTCGTCGTCGTCGGTAACGTCGTCGGCATTCCCGTTGTCTGATCCTCCGCCCAGAGACAGCTTCTGCGCCGCGCGCTCTTCTTGCGCGCGCAGCTTCTTCAGTTGCCGGCTCGACATGGCTGTTATTGTGTGGGTGGTGCAGCTGGAAGGAAGGCCATGCAGGTGCAGACGTGAATGTCAGACGTCAAAAGTTTTAGTGGTCTTTTTCAACTACAAGTGCTGAGGATTACGTCGTTGGGGGACAGCTGCACCGAACAGTCACCGGCAATGACCCCGCCACAGAGCTGTCAACTTTTTAGTGGGGCCTTCTGCTTATGTAATTATAGAAGTACTGACGTCGGTCCGCGATGTACAACTGTCGTGTTCCAAAGACAAAAGACATGGTATACTCAAAAAAAATAGACAACGTTTTATTCAATAACCCCAGTTGCTATGCAAGACTAAACCAAACCGCTCCAAAAGGAGTAAGAATACAAAAATACAAAAACATTGCTACAAAGTTTACCTAAGCGAACACACCTCAGCCTCACCGCCGCCACCGCTGCCAGAACTTGTACCACGGCCTGCCATCGCCGCCGTCGCCGCGCTCCCGCTTGCTGCCGCTGCGGTGCTGCGTCCAGAAGCGCCAGTAGTACACGGGCACGCCCGCCAGCACAAAGCCCACGACAATGACCGTCTGCAGCGGCTGGCCAAAGACGGCGCGGCTCAGCAAAAAGAGCGACACACAGCAAAAGATGATGGGCGTGGTGATCCACACCTTGTAGGGCCGCTCGAGGTGCGGCTCCTTGACCCGCAGGATGATGAGGCCGAGGACGGTCAGGAAATAAAAGGTGTAGCCGGCGACGCCGTAAAAGGTCAGCAGCGTGCCGAACTCGCCAACCAAGACATAAGCGCAGGTCAGCGAGCAGTTGAGGGCGAGCGCGTAGATGGGCGTGAAGAAGAGGCCCGTGTCGTCATCGGCGACGAGGCGCGCAAACAGGCGCGCAAACCAGTTGCGGCTGCGTGGCGCATGGATGCGCGTGCGGAGGCCGCCGCCACCACCACCGAGAGAGCTACCGTTGCCACCGCCCACATCCTCGCCGGACCCCAGGCCGATACGGCCAAAGACGGCCGGCAGGTAGCCCTCGCGGCCGGCCACGTACACGAGCCGACTGCTGGTAAAGGTCGAGCTGTTGAGCGCGCCAAAGCACGAGGCACTGACAATGAGCGCAAACACGAGCGAGCCGACGGGGCCAAACACCTTGGCGCCGAACACGACGGCGACCGTGTTGGTCGCGTTGATGGCCTCGAGCGAGAGCACCAAGAAATAGGCCACGTTGGCCAGGACGTAACAGCAAATCACCAGTGGCATGGCCGTGTGGATGACGCGCGGCAGGTCGCGGCGCGGGTTTTTGAACTCGCCGACGACGTAGTTGGTGTTGTCCCAGCCGTCAAAGGCCCAGAGCCCCGCGTACAGCGCCACCGCCCACGCGGACGCGTCCAGCTTGGTGCCGGCAAACCACTCGTGCGTCTTCCAGTCGAGGCTGGGCTGGCCCGAGTACGAGTAGCCCGTGGCGGCCACGACGATGCCCGTGACGGTGACGCCCAGCAGCGCCACGAACTTCAAGAACATGAGCAGGTCGTTGACGCGCGTGCCCAGTTTGGTCGACACACAGTTCATCACCGTCACCAGCAGCACGCCCAGCAGCGCCACCGACTTGTTGATCCAGGGGCTGACGTCAACGGCGTCGGCGCCAATCACCGCGCGCACCAGGTACTCGCCCATGATGAGCGAGATGATGGCGGCGCTGCCGGGCTTGAGCACCAACACGGCCACCCACGTAAACAGGAACCCAAACAGCTCGCCCAGAATCTTGGCCAGGTACACCTGCGAGCCGCCGTTGAGCGGGATGGCGCCGCCCAGCTCCGCGTAGCTCGCAGCGCCCGTCCACGCCAGCACACCCGCAATCACCCACACGATCAACGCGGCGCCGGGTGACCCAACGTTGGAGTTCACTAAGCTTGGCGACGAGAAGATGCCCGAGCCGATGATCAAGCCCACGATCAGCGACAGCCCGTTGAGAAACGTCAGCGTCTTGTGCCGCTCGAGCGAGCCCGCGCCCAACAGACCGCCGCCGCTGCCGGCCGCTGTCGATGTGGGCGCGCCAATGGGCGCATACCCGTCGCCGCCCGTGGTCGAGGAGAGCGGAAAGAGGTTGGCCGCCAAGTCGAAGCCGGACGACACAGAGAATGTGCGGCCGTGGCCACCGCCTGGGCGTCCACCGCCGCCGTATCGTAATGGGCGGTTGCCGTCGTCGTCGCCGTCGTCGTCGTCGTCGCTGTCGCGCCCGCTGCGCCCTATTGCGGCCGGGTTGTTAAAGTCGAGCGGGTCTTCGCGCTCTAGCGACGCCTTGCGCGAGGATGAGATGCTGGGCCGCGACGAGGCCACGCCGCCGTCGGCGCCGCTTGCGTTGGAGCCGAGGTCGAGCTGGCTGGAGCTGGCCAGGGACGCGAGCTCTAGTGAGTCGCGTGTGTGCGGCTGCAGATTGGAATATGCAGGAGGCATCGGAGAGGAGGTTGTTGGTCAAGAGGAGACGGAAGGGGTAATTGATTCGAGGAGAATGCGACGACAACGTCTCGTTTGTTGATCGTCGTCGTCGTCGGAAAGGAGGGGATGGGATCACGAAGTGGTTGCGGGCATGGCGGCCACAAAAGTCGTGGGTTTGGCGATGCAGAAGGGCGTATGAGGTCGTGCCAGTCGTCGTCCGAAGTCGTCGGGGAGGTCGAGTGTGCCAATCGAGGTCAGCGAGGAGTCGAGTGCCTTAGGCAGACGTCAAAGGGGACAGAGATGCTGGAGAGTCGCTGTCGTGTGCCGAACGCCGGATTAAAAGGTGCCGTAGTAATAAATATGCCGTGAGAAGAAGAAAGAAATGCAAATCGACAAAATGAAGTCTTGATGCGCCGCGTGGTTAGAAAGGGACCGTGGTAAGGTCGTGAATCTGGAAGGAGAATAAAGCTGGTGATGCAATGGTCGAAGAGACGACGTATGGGGATCGCCAGTTCTTCTGAGGAAACAAGATCTTGCGCGAAAAGGCCTGGCCAGATCGGTTGGTGGAGAGGTCTGGTCGTTGTAGGGAAGAAGCAAGCGGATTGGACAGAAGACAGAAGGCACAGGGGGCTGCCTTCCGAAAACGTCGCTTTGTGCCCCCCTGTCGAGCCTGTGTTGGAAAGAGCATTTGGCGCACACAGGGCAGCCGTGCCAACCAATGACGGGGCGGGAAGGAGCGAGCGAAGGCGCAAAAATACCCGAAAAAATCTTAAAATACACTGCAGAATGGCCCCTGCTGGTTTTGGCAGGAGGTTGTGAGTGTAGAGTGGGTTCTGCTGAAATAGGATCATTTAAACGCGCCCACAACGCTCTAGGCAGCCCCCAGCGCCCCCTAAATGTGCAGCCCAGCGCATTCTGCTCAGGGGCACCATCAACACATCCCAATTTGCATCCGGCGTCGTTCTTTCATCCCTTTCGCCGGCTTGCAGGACACTTTGCTGTTTTTGTCGTCAATACGACCATTCGGGGCGGAGAAGTGCAAGGCGCAATAAGCTTAATACTCTGCCTTGCAGCATAAAGACAATTGGCAAGACATGCCTGTCTTGGCAGTGAAGCAGCAAAATAAACATTGAAGGTTTTGGACGCTCAAACAGCAGCCCGTGGTCTTTCGAACAAGGGTATGGATTTCTTGACGAGTGTCGTGTCTATTCTCTTCATCCATTGTGGCGTACAAGAACTCGACTGTGGGCTCACGCGACATATACTATTTTCTCCTCCTCCTCCCCTACACAAACAACGGCGCAAGCACACTGCTCTGGAACCAGGCGCGGTCTTTCGCCCGGCCCTTGACCACGAAATCCGTGCCCAGTTGGATGGCCTGCTGGACCTGCTCGGGCGTGCCGGGCAGCGGACCCGTCGGCGCGCGGCGGATGAAGCAGCCGATGAGCTGGACGCCAGCGTGGATGGCGACGCGGAACGCAAGGCGTTCCTTTGTGCTGCCGTTGTTGTCCGACTCCACAGGAAAGTAGCCCGACACGAACCCGGCGAGGACATCCAGTGACGCCGCCGCCCCGCGAAAGTGGTCGCGCTCGATCAGGTCGCCAATCAGCTGGCCAATGTCGTAGGCGCGGTGGCCGTACTGGGCAAACTCCCAGTCGACGACGAAGAGCTGTTGAGCGGTGGCGGCGTCTGGTTTGAGATGGTCCTCGCTAGGAAGGAGGATGCTGCGAGCGGGTTAGAAAGAGAGGATAGGTGATAAGAGGAAGAACGCTTGCTTTAGTACTCACTTTCCAGACCAAAAGTCGCCGTGGATGATACCCCAGTAGTTGTCGTCACTGCCACCATCATCTTCACCCTCCGGAGGCGGCTTCTTGTCAAACTCGGCAGCGGCCGCGGCCTGCTCCGCCTCGAGAACAGAGAGTCGGTCGCCCAGGGCGTCCGGAAACTGCGACACCACGCGCACCAACGCATCGTACGTGATCTGGCTCTTGAGCCGGCGCATGGGCTCGTTGGCTGCAATGGCTTGCCGAAGGGCAGCGCGGACCGGCCCGCGTTCCGATGTCCAGGAATGGAAGGACCGCAGCCATGCACCGAGGGCCACGCCAATCGAGCGGCCCAGCTGTACATCAGTTGAAAATGGATGCTGCTGGTTCACCGACGCCAACAGCGTCGCCTTGAGGTCGACGGCATCGGGAAAGTCCTCGAGGACTTGTGTGTTGGTGGCACGGTCGAACCAGAACAGCCGGGGCGCTTTTGCTTCAAAGGGGACTACTATCTTCCCAATCAAACGCTGTTCTTGCTGCCTTTGTGGAAAGGCATTCAAGGCATCGAGCATTGTCTCTTCAAAAAGCTGCTCATGTTAGCGACGGCAAGTCCCGCTTTGTAAGACGTGGGTCCGGGTGACCACGCACAGATCGTGTCACATCCAAGGGAAAGGCCTTGTTGGTCGCCGCATAGTCGGTTGCATGCTTGATAATGATGCTCTGTGCCCCGTCTGGCCGCGGCGTCGTGAGCGTGCCCCGAAAGACAAAGTTGGTCGTGCCGTTTGTGAGGGCCGTGAGCGCACCTGTACAGGCAAACGGCGTCGGCGCCAGCTGCGCCAGAATGGCCTGCTGGAGAGCCGCCTTTTCTTCGTCTGTCGGAGGGGCCATTAGGACAATGTGCTTGCTGAGATATTGAGCCGAACGGGAAGTGTGTTGCCTTCATCTCGTCGTTGTGAGTAGGGGATGTTGATGGCTGTTGACTGTGTGTTTAGTAGCCTATTCTTACACCTATCTCATACTGTGAGTCACAGCTCGACCTGCATTGCATTCATGGTCTGTAGCCAATGATTTTATACAATCTCACTCCCATTACTCTCAATAAGATTTATTTTCCCTCTCAAAACCACACAAATCCGGTCCTCCTGCTTGCACCATCGACGCCAGAGTGTTGTCAATGTTAGCCGTTGTTAGTGGTGGTTCTGGCAGGCGCGCTAACCCCACAGTCATGCCCACCCCGCGCGAGCTGTAATGACGGCAGCCACAACAGCGAGCTCAAGAGCTCTTGCCTTATCGCGATAAGAGCCACTGAAAAAGCCAACCAAGACCTCAATTGGATTTCATTCACAGCACCAGAAACATCGACACTGCTTCTAAGCCTACGATGCCCGCGCCATCATGCCGCTATCCAATGGACGCTTCCTAAACTGTATGCCGGTACAGGCGGCGTTGCGCCTACGGCTGGCCGCCCGGCTCCAACCCGGCTGCCGGGGCCCCTCCGCCTGCTGCTCCACCAACCTCACCACATCGTCACTACTCGTCGCCCGCGGCGCGAGTCTACACAAACGCGGCTACGCTGATACTGCTCGACACCGTCACGGACACCAGAAAGTCGACCTCCTGGCCCTCGACCAGAAATGGCAGGCCAAGTGGGCGTCGTCTGCCGAGTCGTCCTCGTCTGAACCGTCCTCGTCTGAGCCGTCCTCTTCGAGCTCCTCCTCGAGCTCCTCCCGCCCTTTCAAATATGTCCTTCCCATGTTCCCCTACCCCTCGGGCAACCTCCACCTGGGACATCTGCGCGTCTACGCCATCGCCGACGTCGTCGCCCGCTTCTACCGCCTGCAGGGCCACGACGTGCTGCTGCCCATGGGCTGGGACTCGTTCGGCCTGCCCGCCGAGAACGCCGCCCTCGAGCGCGGCGTGCAGCCGGCCACATGGACGCGCGACAACATTGCGCGCATGCGCGCCCAGCTTGACCGCATGAATGGCAGCTGGGACTGGTCGCGCCAGCTGTCGACGTGCGAACCCGATTTCTACAAGCACACGCAGCGCATTTTCTTATTGCTGCACAAGCGCGGGCTCGGCTACCAGGCCGAGGCCGAGGTCAATTATGATCCGGTCGACCAGACCGTGCTAGCCAACGAACAGGTCGACGCCCAGGGCCGCTCGTGGCGCTCGGGCGCCCCCGTCGAGAAGCGCCTGCTCAAGCAGTGGTTCCTGCGCATTTCGGCGTACCGCGAGGCGCTTCTCGAAGACCTCGACGTGTTGGCCAAAAACGACGCCTGGCCCGAGCGCGTGCTCGCTATGCAGCGCAACTGGCTGGGCCGCTCAACAGGCGCCCTCGTCAAGTTCCCGCTGCTCTCCTACGGCCAGGGCGTGCCCTCGGCGCTCGAGGTCTACACGACGCGCATCGACACGCTTCTCGGCGTGCAGTACGTCGCGCTGGCCGCCTCGCACCCAGTCGTGCAGAGTTTGGCACGCTCGGATCCGGAGCTGCAGGCCTTTCTGGACACCTTACCCGCGCTGCCGCCCGACTCCAAGGTCGGCTATGTGCTTCCGCACGTGCGTGCCATCAACCCGCTAGCTTACCACGACAGCACGCCCGACGCCGCCAAAGAGTCGCTGCCTGTGTACGTGGCGCCTTATGTGCTGGGCGACTACGGCGAGGGCGCCGTCATGGGCGTACCGGGCCACGACGTGCGCGACCACGCCTTTTGGCGCCAGCACCGCGGCACCGACCCCGTGCGGTACGTGCTGTCGGCGTCCGAGGACGAGGCCACCACGGTCCTGGACGTCGACAAGGATGATAAGGTTGACGGTGACGCACCCTATGTTGGCCACGGCTATATGACGGCCCACAGTGGCCCCTTCAAGGGCCGTCCTTCCCAGGAAGCCGGCGCCGTGCTGCTGTCCATGCTCGAAGCCGCCGGGCTCGCCACGGCCACCGAGCGCTGGCGCCTACGCGACTGGCTCGTCAGCCGCCAGCGCTACTGGGGCGCCCCCATCCCCATTATCCACTGCAACAGCTGCGGTGCCGTGCCCGTACCCGAGACCGACCTGCCCGTCACGCTGCCGGACGTCGAACAACACTTTGCTGGCAGGCGCGTCGGCAACCCGCTGGCCTCGCCCGCCGCCGCCGATTGGGTCAACGTGCCCTGCCCAAAGTGCCACGGCCCCGCAAAGCGCGACACCGACACCATGGACACCTTTGTCGACTCCAGCTGGTACTACATGCGCTTCATCGACCCGCACAATACCGACGCCCCCTTTGCCGCCGACAAGGCCCTGCAGAACCTGCCCGTTGATCTGTACTTGGGCGGCATCGAACACGCAATCCTGCACTTGTTGTATGCACGGTTCATCTACAAGGTGCTCATGACGTCGGAGCTGGTGGGGGCTGAACCGGGTGCCGGCGAAGCCAGCGCTGGCGAGGCCGCTGTTGACAAAGACAAAGATGACTCTGTCACCACTCCCTCTCCCATCCACGAACCCTTTACCCGCCTCATCACGCAGGGCATGGTCCACGGCAAGACGCTCGTGGACCCTGAGACCGGCCGCTACCTGCTGCCCGACGAGGTCGACACCACCACCGACCCGGCCACTGTCCGCGCCACCGGCCAGCCCACAACCATCGCCTACGAAAAGATGAGCAAGTCCAAGCACAACGGCGTCGACCCCACCGAGATAATCGCGCGCCACGGTGCCGACGCCACGCGCGCTCACATGCTCTTCCAGGCGCCCGTCGCCGACGTACTCAATTGGGATGAGGACAAGATTACCGGCGTCACGCGCTGGCTCGGCCGCATCCACGAGCTGGTGGCCACACTGCCACCCTCGAGTGCTAAGACAGGGGGGAAGTCTGTGGCCGAAGACTTGCAAACCCGCCGCGACGGCAAGGATCTCGCCCGCTGGGACGTCGACGCCGCCGTCTGGCGCGAGGTGCAGACCACCATTGCCTCCGTCACCGCCTCGTACACACGCGTCTATGCGCTCAACACCGTTGTCTCCGACCTCATGCGCCTGTCCAACACCTTGGTCGCTGCACACGAGGGTGGCGTTGTCACGCCCACCATCCTGCGCTCCGCCATGTCCACACTCGTCCGCATGCTGGCGCCCATCACGCCCGCCTTTGCCGAAGAGTGCTGGAGCCTTCTGGAGCCGATGTCCGCCGGCATTTTTGTGTCTAATGCCGCCGCGTCCTTCCCCACGGAAGACGGTTCCGTCGCCTGGTTGCAGCCGCGCCTGCAGAACTGTGCCGTCCAGGTCAACGGCAAGCTGCGGTGCGCTGTCGACATCCCACGCGCGCCCGCCGACCTGACGGGCGACGCTCTGGGCGCCTGGCTCGCCGATGCCGTCCTGGCCACCGACGAGGGCCGTGCCAAGCTGACGGGCGACGGCCGCGTCGATATCCGTGAGGCGAAGAAGACCATTGTCATCCGCAACGGCAAGCTGGTCAACTTTGTTTTCTGAAGAAGAAAAGGAAATAGAAAGGAAATGAAATGGGTATATTTTGTATATAACTGTAATATCATCACATATCGTACACAATGGCATCGCTGCTCTTCTAGGCCAGTTTTTTTTTAATTTCCTTCGTGTTCACCTCCGCCGAATAAACACAGACCGGCTATGGCCGCTGCCTTTAATGGGTATCGCTCGTCCGGCTACCGTGACCGACCGGTTCGGGTCGTCCACGTCCACAATGTCCGGGTAGTCGGCCCAGATCTCAACATCGAGAAGAGGCGACTGCTTCAAGGCCAGTGCCACAACACGTTCGGCTTGTGCAAGCCCGCCGACCTCGCACAAGAAGATGCGTGCATCTAGACGGGTCGCCAGGTCCAGAAGACGCACATAAAAGACGTCTTCAGCCGCTGCGTCGACATAGGGCTGGTCTTTCTCCAGAAACACCGGCACCTGGTCAGGTACTTGCGCCAGCTTCGGTTCAAAAATGCGTACCGACCGGGCCGTGTCGTGCGCAAAGCCGTCGGTCGAGATGTAGGGAGGGTTAGACACCAAGACGTCGAGGCGTGGGGGCTGAGACTGTTCTGTCTGCTGTAAAAGGTCTTGGATGGTCGTGTCGTTCAACCAGTCATCCACAAAGAGGTCTCCCTGTACGAAGCGAATCGTAGACGACACAGAAGACGACTCGTCGTCTTTGGATGAGAGTTCATTGCGGATAGCATTCGCCCTTGCCAACGACACAGCTGCTGGCGCCAAGTCGATGCCGACGACGTTCACAGGTCCAATCCGCGCTGCCTTCTGCGAGAGCTGCGCATATAATAGCAACGCAATGCATCCAGTGCCTGTGCAAGCATCAAGTATTGTGAATGATGTTGGCTCTGTGCTTTTTGACGCCTCGTTAGACTTCTCCCGCACCAGCAAGTCAGCCAGGTGCATCGAGTACGCCTCCGGCTCGGGTCTGTCGGTCAGCCTGAGTGTCATAAAAAACAACAAAATAATCTAGAAGACTGCAAACTCACCTCGGAATCAAAACACCTCGCCGGCACAACAGGTCCAGCGGCCCAAACGGCTGCGTCCCCAGGACATATTGCAGGGGTTCACCGCGACCACGCCGGCGACACAACGAGAGAACTCTCTGCTGACTCTCATTACTCCTCCGTTCAGCCCGACCCTCTTCTTTGACGTGCTCCTGGATCCAACGTAGCTCAGTCAAGGCCGACGGCAGGTCACGACAGACAGGCAGCAGAAGGGCCGCACCTGGCGAGAAACGGCGTGCGCGCCAGAACAGCGACGGCGGAAGACGGGGCATCAAGGGGAGGCTGCCTCGTGGTGGTGCACCTGTGCAAGCACAAGTGAGGTATCTTATCTTTATGCCAATGATACCTCGCCTGTGTAAAGTTAATGGCTGTGCCGTACAGCAACGACGGTCTCGACCGGTCTTTTTTGGGCTCCTTCCGTTTTCTGCCCTTCCGTTCTGCACTTTCCGTGCTCTGCCCGCTAATGTGCTCTGCAACTGCCGTAAGGCTGAATTGGTGTGTATCTGGAGGCAAGCACGAAAACGAAACAAATCATATTCGAGAGAAAGGGAAAGAGCCCCTGGCACGTTCGCTCACAGTGGCCGATCTACGAGTAGGGCCGTTTAGTGCCAATTTCAAAGCCTTAGGAAACAACGACCCTTGGCGTCTGGGCACTAATTATTACGAACACTCATTCGAGCAAGTCACGGCAAGAACGACCAACACCAAAAAACGTCACCGGTTCCATAACAGGCCAGGGCCAGGACCGTGTACGCTACGCCATAAACCGGTCGAACACTGCCAGAAATAGCAGCAATAGAGCGACCCGCCGTCCCTTGCCGATTGCGACACAAGAGGGATACGCAGCGCATGCCCACTGAGACCCGTGCCTTCCGTATGTCCCCAGTGGCTGAATCCTTCGATAGAGCAATCCGGAAGGGGTGGGAAAGCGCGACCGAGAAAAGGGAGGGCAAACCAAGGAAAGAATCGAGCAGAACCAGAACACAGAACAAAAGGCCCCAAAAGAACAAAATCAGGGAAAGAGCGCCCTTGCCAGGGCCGCCCACAACGCCCGTAATAACGCCCTGCCACGCACCACCATTTCGTACCCCAAACACCACCAGTGATACCACACCACACAACAGTGCACACTTCTGCCCCCCCTCCCCCACCCCCGTCGAGGAAAAGGTGCGCCCGGTACCTGGCGGGTCCCTGTTTCCCTATCCGCTACGTGGATCAGCGACGTTTCGAGCCACAAGCTCCCGCCGGCTGCCTCTTTCCTTTTTCTACATTCGGAGGGGGTTGAGGCAGTTGGAGAAGGAAGGAACGGAGGGCGAAGGACACTGTATCTTTACGCTGCGCAGGCAGGCACATAGGAAGGTGCAGGTGCAGGAATGAAAAAGGGAAGAGCAGGGAGAGCAGGAACAGCAGGAACAGCAGGAACAGCAGGAACGAACCAGGGCACACAGCAAACCAAAACCATCAGCAATTCGTAGCCTGCATTGACACTAAAACGCAAAGCATCTCGAAACCAACCAAGCAGCAAAAGCGACAAACAGGCAAAACGACGCCAAACAAACAAAAACAAACGCCTTGCGCCAACAGCCGCCCCAAGTCCGAAAACAAAGGAGGACCAAAATTAAATAAGATCGAAAAGCTGACAGCCGCACGCTGCTCGCTGCAGCCACAGCCGCAGACGCGGACGCAGGCAAATACGCAAAAAAGCAAAAACGGAGCCCTGTCCTGTGTCTGGGCGCAGCGACCGAAGGGGTTCGAGTGAGGCTTGGCCGTGCCATTCTAGCTCCCTATTTCCCTTTTTCCTTCAGCGAGCGGGCAAATACGAACACCCGCCGAGAGTGTTGAGATACGAGAGAAGAGGAAAAATACGTCGAAAAGAGGAAAGCATAAGGCTGGGCGTAAGCAAGAGCACAACTTTTGAGCTGTCCAATTTCAGACGCTAGTTTTCTCTCTCTCCGCCCCACGACGACAATCGAGACACCGAGACGTTCAGACGAGACATCCATACGAGACAGCCACACATCACTCGACAGCACGCGCCAGCCACGACCGTTGCCGCTCCTTAGCATGTTGCCGCCGCGCGCCGTCCTGTGCATTCGGCCGACCAGCGAACGCGGCCGGTAGAGGCCCGACGAGAGCGCGAGACGACGACACAAGACGCGATTCGAGACGGGTCGAGACGGTTCGAGACGAGACGAGACACGAGAACGACGAGACGAACAACCATGGCCAGCCGAAGTACCCCCACAATGGACACGTCCACGCCCACCGAGACCGTCGGCTCGCTGCTGGCTGCCATCGCCACGGCCCTCCAAGACGCCCTGCGCATCCTCATGTTCGCCGACAAGCGCGGCTGGGGCCCCGACGAGTTCGAGCAGGTCCGCGCTGTCGAGGAGGCGCTCGACGAGGCCAAGCGCGACTTCCAGGCCATGGCCCCGCTCGTCAACGGCCAATTCTACTATGAAAACGACCGGAGGCGTATGTCCATTCTCCCACTGCCCCAGACACATCTTGTTTCCGTGCCTGTCTTGCTAACTATCCAGCTGAATCTCTTGCCGAACTGTCCGCGCTGCGCGGTTACTTCGAGGACCACACACAGCTCTTCCGCGACTGGATACGATCGGGTGGGCCCATTAACCCGCTCTGGGTGCGCGAAACCGTCCACCTGCGCCGCCAGCTGCACCGTGCGCAGTGCCGTGCCGCCCGTCGAATCTTCAATGCCGAGCACGAGGCCGGTGACGGCAGTGGCAGCGGTGCGCGCTGTCTAGGTGCATTCCTCGTGTACCGCCGGTTTCGCGAACAGGACGACCTCCGGAAACGACAAGCCAAGGGCGAGCCACAAGATGAGAGCAGCAACCAGAATCACAGCCAACCCCAGACAATACCTGGCACCCCGGCATGGAAACAGCAGCAACCACAATTGCGAGCGCGCGAACAACGGCGTTTTGCCGGCCAAGAGCGGTTCCGAGGCCGGACGGGATACAACGATACGTACGGAGACGAGACGGTCAGCCTCGAGATGACATCACAAACCCCAATCGCCTCCTCCCAGAGCTCGGACGCGAACCCGACCTCGATAAGACCACTGCTCAAGTCAGCCATGAAGGCACCACAAAGAGCATCATTTACACCAGCAAATATACCCGTGCCAATACCAATATCTTCATCCACACCGACACCAATACCTACACCCTCCGCCTTCAACGCCGCGTTTGAATCCGCGCAGACGACCATCCCCCTCCACCCCGACGAGCCTCCTTCTCCACCACCCAAACCGCCGACCCTGGAAGACCTCGTGCCTTATTGCAACGTGGTTGGCACGTTTGAGCGCTTCGGCGACCGTGACATCGCCTTCATCTGCGACTTCTGCGACGGTCACGTTGTCTGGGAGGATGTGCAACGGTTACCCACGACACGCATACCACCAGCCGCGATCTCCTCAACCACCGCACCCCTCTCCTCGTCGTCCACGTCCACTTCCTACTTACCATTCACCGCCCCCAAACCCACAGCATCATTACCGCCAACAACACCACTACCAACTTTCCGGCGGCCATCACCACAGCTGTCGTCAACACCACAATCGACCTCGTCTTCGCTGCTCTCACCACCCGACGGCGAGGGCGGCGAGGACGACTATCCCCGGTGGCAAGCGACCACAGTGGCCGTGTCCGACGCGAGCAACCCACGCACCGTCGTGTTTGCACCGCTTGCCATTGCCAACCATCTGCCGCCGATGACGGGCGATTGGGAGGCGCGATTGTGGTGCCCGTACTGCGACGAGTATCTGTATTATGACAGCGCCGAAGGCGACCAGACCAAGTACGCACAGGACGAGCATGGGTTCCCGTCGCTGGCGGACTTCCAGCTGCACCTGGAATGGCACCACACAGCATTGCCCATACCAGCACTGCCTGCAGCGTCAAATAATTGTGTGCTGATGTAGGGCAGTGTTTGTTACGTCTTTTTCAATTTTTTTTTCTTTCCTTTTTTTTTGGTTTTTCTCTTTCTCCATCTCTCTCATGATCATGACAGCGTATGAGCGACAATATTTTTTGGTTACAACTGGATTACGGGATATTTGGAGCCCCATTTCTACTATTCATTTCTCTTTTTTTTCTTCTTTTCTTTTCTCCTTTTTCATCTTCATTCTTGTACACTTTCTCTCGGTTATGATCTTGATTCTCGATGCCGCATGGCTCCTTCGGCGTCTGGGAATTTCTCAATTTTATTTTATTTACTGTCACTTTCACTCGACGACCTTTCGTCTGTAAACACAAATACATCACACAGTAGGAAGGGATTCGTTCTTTTTTGCTCCGGCTTCTTATGTAATCTTACAATGTACAATGTACTCCGTGAAATGTTTGCAGTGCACCTCATGACAGATTCGTCCGCTCGTCTTTCTGACTTTTCTGTTACTCGCCCATCTACATCGACCGCAGGTAGTTGCTCTCCTTGATCTTGGCCCGCCGCTCCTTGCGCAGCGCCACCCGCAGCTCCTTGCGCTTGTCTGCCGCTGCCAGCGTGTCCTCCAGGAGCGACGACTGCCCCTCGGCTGCCGCCACGCCCAACGGCAGGTTCACCGACTGGTGCTGCAGCGGGATCTTGGGTGCCAGTGCCGTCAGGTCGCCTGTCGCCAGCACCTTGGCCTCCAGCTCGCGCTGCCGGCGGAGCGCCATGCGCCGCTGCTTTTTGCTTTTGGCTGTTGGAGTGGTCAGAAGTGCTGCTGTCAATAGTTCATGGGGGAGGGGGGACCTACAAAACTCATCACCGGCGTCGGCGTCCTCTTCGGTGGCGGCCTTCTTCATGACCTCAAGGCAGTTCCACAGCCACGACGGGTACTCCTCGTCGCGCAGAGCGACCGGGTCGGTCTTTCCCTTGGTGTAGTTGAGGCCCACCAGGACAGTGCCCTCAGGGCACGACGACAGCGCGGCCGGGGCGGCATCGCCCTCTGCCGCTGGTGTTGCTGCGGCGTCTTGTGGTGGTGCGTCGACGGGGGCGGCTGCGTTTTGAGAGGTGGAAGAGGTCGAGAAGAAGGAGGAAGAGGCGGGGGACCGTGTGCAGGAGGAGGGGGAGGAGGAGACGTAGGCGAAGGCGGTCCGTGATGATGTGGCCGCAATGGTCGAGGAAGAGCGAGCCGGGGCGGACGTGGCCAGTGCTCGCCGCAGCAGGGCGGTCCGGCAGGCATTCATGGTGCTTGCCATTGATATGAGGATGAGAATTGGAAAAGTGTGGGCAGCTCTATAGCCGTTCGTCGTCGTCGTCGTGCGTCTGTTGTTCGTCGTCCTTGGTCGCACGACGTTTCGCACTTGAGGCGCGAGAAAGCTCTTTTCTGCCCACAGGCCCAGTTTTTTTTTCGTAGGGGTCAACGGGCCTGTATTTTTTGGCGTTAGCCGCCTTTTTGCCCATAGCCTTGTAGCCCACGTGATCGAAGAGTAGGTTGAATGAATTCACTCTCAATTCGCCAGCAACATAGATGTAGAAACCAAATCAACTCTTTCTCAAGATGGCAGTTGGCTTCTCTTGATTTTGCTCTTTTATTTTAATAATTTTTTGTTCCTTACACGCCGTTTTTGCTATGTCTGCGCGATCTCGTCCCAACTCACAGCAATTCCCACCCAAAGTGGACCAATCAGGTGCGCGCTGTTTCTGGTGAGCTCATCTGGGGCAGCTTTTTCTGAGCAGAAGCTGTAGACATGGCTCATAATGACGTCCAAAAGCGCAGCGTTGAGACAAATGTACTCATCCCATGACCGCGGACCTTATTTCCAGAGTTTGGCTTTCAAAAAAAAAGATTGCATTTAACACAGTAGATATGTACATTGGGTTCTGGTGGAGGGGTTTTCCTCTCGCAGGCTGCCCATTTTCCCCTCCTCATCATCACGCTCTCTCATGTCCCATGCCAGGGTCTGCAAAGAGAGCTGCCGTCGTCGTAGTCTCGAATCGTCGCTCGCTCTCTCGTTTCCCGGTCGATGCGCTCGTCGTGACCCATAGTCACTTCCAATGGGCCTCGTCCATCCTCCGCGTCGTTTCCATTCAAACGGCGCTCTATTGCTTGTTCTCGAAGTAGTTTTGCTGCTCGAACAGGTAGCCCTTGACTCTGGCGGTCTTCAGCAGCTGCAGATACCGTTCTGTTCAAAATGTTAGCATTGTTCTCTCCTACACCGTCCTCTGCCCGGGTTCAGAGTGTCCCAAACGCACCTCTCAGATGGCCGCACTTCTCCAGGTGGTTCACGCCCTCCCGGTAGTAGCATTTGCTCATCTCCTCCCGCACCAGCCGGCCCATCATGACCTGCACCCATTGCTCGCGGATGATGGCATCCTGCGCCTGCTTTAAGCGCTTAGTGTCGTCGTAGTCGACGCCGTCAAAGGTCGGCGGCACCGTCGGCTTCTTGGCCAGGAACGAGGCCGACTCGGGGGTCGGCATTGTGGATGAAATGAAGGGTTGGCCGGAGTAATGGGAGGTAGAATGTAGTCGTCGTTGTGGCTGTCGACCGGGACCGCGTGCGTGCGTGCGTTCGTGCGTTGGGAGGTGGTGATAGTTTTCGGTCAATGGAGTCGAGTCCCACGGCTCTACGGCCAAACGCAAACGCACCCAAAAGCCAATGGCGGGCGCCGCAAAGCCCAAAATTTGGGTGCCTTGCAATCCAGGCCGCACTTTCCCCAATCGAGAGTCGCTCCCTTCTTTTCATCCGTTTCTCGACTCTCTCACCGCCTGTCCCCACTTATGCAATGGTAAGTGTCCGACCAACCACGCTAATTTTTTTGCAGAGAATTTTGCCGCGCAAAAAAAAAGTTTTTGGCTTTGAAGCAGTTTGGTCCCTGGGCAGGCAAGGCAGGCTCTCAGAGTCGCACCTTCCCCCGTCTCCCATATAACATCCTGCCTTTTTCTCCCACTTTCTTCCTGCTCTTCTCTTTCCCTCTTTCCTCTCTCCTCTTACATCCATCCTTTTCTCACTCTCCAAACATCTTTTTCTCTCCCCATACCCTTTCTATTCATCCATACCTCCCTTCCCCTCCCAACACACACACACAATCCAAAATGGGCAAGTCAAAGGACACCAAGGTCAAGGCTGTCGCCGACCCGATCAAGAGCGTGAAGAGCGGCGGCGTCACCAAGCCGTCCAAGTCCACGGACGCCAAGGCCAAGAAGCTGGCAAAGGACGTTGCGGCCAAGGCCGTCAACGGCAAGAAGGAGAAGAAGGCCAAGAAGGTCGAGTCCGAGAGCGAGTCGGAGAGCGAGTCTGACGACTCGGCCTCTTCCGGCTCCGACTCTGACTCGGACTCCGAGTCTGAGGAGGAGGAGAAGCCGGCCGCCAAGGCCGACAGCAAGAAGGCCGCCAAGAAGGAGGAGTCCGAGTCCGAGTCGGACTCTGACTCCGACTCCGACTCTGACGAGGAGGAGGAGGAGAAGCCCAAGGCCGAGAAGAAGGAGACCAAGGCTGACGTGAGTTCTTCCCATCTCCCAAAAGCACACTATATCTTTCGTCCAGTGTACTAATGTTCCCTTTCTCAGTCTGACTCTGAGTCTGGCTCTGACTCCGACTCCGACGACTCGGACGACTCTGACGCCAGCGACTCCGAGGAGAAGACCGAGGAGCCCTCCAAGAAGCGCAAGGCCGACGACGAGGAGCCTGCTGCCGCCAAGAAGGCCAAGACCGACGAGGCCGAGGGCGAGGCCGCTGAGCCCGAGCAGGGCAGCACCCTGTTCGCCGGCAACCTGGGCTGGAAGGTCGACGACAACCTGCTGTACGAGGAGTTCAAGCTCTGCGAGGGCCTGGTCAGCGCTCGCGTCATCACCGACCGCGAGCAGCAGCGTTCGCGCGGCTTCGGCTACGTCGACTTCGACTCGGCCGCCAACGCCAAGGCTGCCTTCGAGAAGATGCAGGGCTACTACATTGAGGGCCGTGAGCTCAAGCTCGACTTCTCCACCGCCCGCCCCAAGAACAACGAGGGCGGCGCCAACGGCGGCGCTGCCGACCGTGCCAAGAAGTACGGCGACACCATCAGCCCCGAGAGCGACACCCTGTTCGTCGGCAACCTTCCCTTCCACGCCGATGAGGACACCGTTTCGGCTTTCTTCTCCGAGGCTGCCAACGTCAAGAGCCTGCGTCTGCCCACTGACCAGTAAGCCCCCCCTCCCCCAACCCCCCTTCACAATGTTCTTCCATTTGCTTCGACTCGTACTAACTACTTCAGGGAGTCTGGTCGCCCCAAAGGCTTCGGCTACGTCTCGTTCTACTCGCTCGAGGACGCCAAGAAGGCTTTCGAGCAGCTCAACGGCCAGGACTGCGCCGGCCGCAACGTCCGTCTGGACTACTCTACCCCCAAGCCCCGCAACGATTTCGGTGGCGGACGCGGCGGCGGTGGTGGCTTCGGCGGCCGTGGTGGTGGCCGTGGTGGTTTCGGTGACCGTGGTGGCCGCGGTGGTGGCCGCGGTGGCGGCCGTGGTGGTTTCGGTGACCGTGGTGGCCGTGGTGGCTTCGGTGGCCGCGGCGGCGGCAGCAGCTTCCAGGGCAAGAAGACGACCTTCTAAATGTAGAGGGACAACATTCGATCTTCAGTTGAAGGCGAGAAAGCGGTGTGCCAAGGCAATCCCTTGGCCATGTTCCTTTCCTCTCTCTTTTCCCACTTCTTTTTTGGCGGCATAGCGGCTTAATTTTCCCGAGGGATCGTTCGGTTTTCTGCGCACACACATATGTTGGTATTGGCTAGGTTGGCTGTCGGTCTGGCTTCGGTTCCGTCTCTCTCCTCTGGGGGGTCTCGGAACGGAAAACCAGAGGCTCGTGAGAGAGGGCTTCTTGGGTATGGAGACATCCCAGGAGGCCGCGATACAACTGAGGGCTCGATCCGAAACTCTGTGGGGCTTTGAATTCGTTTCCATTTTTCCCATCCTGGTGGATGTGGACTAAGAAACACGATGATGACCTGATGACTCGTTTTGGCTCTGCTTGGCTCTGCTGGCTCGTTTTTGCTACCAAGGAAGAAGAAAAGAAAAGAAACAAAACAAAAAGCTCGTCGGGGAGAGAAGGTTCTTTTCTCTTCTCGAAAATGATGGGACGGTGCCACGATTAGTACAACAAAAATGGTGATGGGTTTATATTTTTCTGTTTCATTTTCATTTCTCTCTTACTTTGGGGCAATATTTCATTACTTTGCGATTTACGTGTGCTTTCTGTGGGCTTTATTCATAACTATCATTGCACACCGGGGGGTTTCTCCTGAGGGCTCTAATATCATCAGCCTCCCATATATCTCATTGTGTGGGAGGAGGGTTTTATCAAAAGGTTACTTCTTTCTGTTCCAACTGGGATCGGTCACACTGTTCCGGGGCATTGCAGTCCGGTTTTTGGACCGGGCTGCCTGAGGCGCGGAGGGCTGTGACGGGATGTGCAAGCGTCCTGTCGCAACTTTTTTCACCTCGTTTCGTGGGCTGGCAAGGCATTGGGGATTTACAAAAAGAGATCGTGTCCGGTCTCTTCGAGTCGATTTTACGTGTCGCGCTGGTAAGTACACAAATGCAAAAGAAAGAGAAACTCTTGTTCTCTCCCCTCTCCCCATCCCCCCTTTCCCCTTTCTCTCCCATTATCGCACCGTAATACCCTTTGATAGAAAAGTATGCCACAGAGACGCTTTGGCGTTCAGGTTATAAATAAAAGTTTTATCCATTATTCTGCATCTCTATTCACTGTGCCTTGTGACTTGCGTCCAAACATGTGACCATCTCCAAGTATGCCTACGTCTGCCGATCAAATTGTATGTGAACATGGCCCCAGTTGACAGCCTTGTCCAGCCAGCCTTGTCAGTTGGCCTCTTATCTTGACCATTCACTCATCACGCTCTCTAGGCATGGCCCTTTCTATTATATTCTGTTGACATCGAATTCTGTCAACGCCGATGTCGCTCATCAGTAAGCTCAGCCTTGGCTGGCTTATACCTGGTAAATAAACTTTACGTCTTGACTACCTCAAGCTCCCTTTATTTATTTTCCCCTTTCCTTCTTCTCTTTATTGAATGTCATTCTTAGTAAAAAGCAACCAACATTCACCACAAAAACGTGACATTAGGAACAACACAATATTTTAATTAATTCCAACGGCCACTTATTGATCTACCCCCCTTATTCGCCTCCCAACATCAACATGCCTTGTCCAACTAAGCGAGCCAGGCTGCGCTTCCATGTTCCCCTCATCCTCCAACAAGGGAGGGAAGCGTGACCTCGCCAGGCTCAACGGCCATTGGTTCTCGTGAGGTCACATTCAACTGTCTTTCTTGCACACCACCACTGACATAATAAAGGGATCGAACAGCTTTTGCCTTTGCTCTGTTTCCGTAGTTTACGCGTTCTGTGTGTCTAGAACGAACTTGGCATTTTATATCTAGATCAGCCCATTTGACTTGTTCGACCGTCTCTCTTACTCATTTACGGCACAAAAAACCACGCCAGTACAGATGGCACCAGGTGCTGACCCTACGACGATGGCAAGATGCAACATGGCAAGACGGCACACAGGGAGAGGGGACATGTAGGCACTGCGTCATCTATACAACGACTTTGAAACAAACACAATAAAAGAAAAGATACATCGGGCGGCCAGCATACCCCGTTCCCAGCAGCAGCCCGTCTCGCCCGTCTTTGCCATACATACCAGGTGCCATGCCGTGAGTAACATGGGAAACGAGAAATCAACATCGATCCACCCGCAACCTACAATGCTGTGCCTGTATATGAGTCTGTGGACTCGTATACTTGAATATCCCGGGCCGTCTTCTGCAGCTTCCGGCCAGGGTTGCAGCAAATCGGGCCACAAATGAAAATCCCAGTCGATCAGCCTTCTGTCGAGGATACTGTCGTATACATTTGTAGATTTCGTAAACCAAAAATGCACGCAGAAGATCTGTTGTTGGGAAACGAGTCGTCTGGCTGTCGGGGTAGAGAGCGACATTACATTTGACCCCCGAAGTCGCAGCGACCCAAGTGTGACGGGCGGATGCAAGACGGCCTGCCAATTAAGCGAACACGCGTTTTTGTAGTCCGTAGGGCGCCCTAGCATTCCATTGCGTGTTCCAGCGCGCTTTCCAGGCTCTGTGCTTCGGTAAGTGGCCAGCTCTATCGCGTCATTGCTGGCGGAAGTGGGGGAGACAGCCCATCTCGCCCGTCTCGACCCCAACATCGACAGGCCGTCGCTCGCAGACATAACTACTTGTCAAAGGGAAAGAACGCTCCAGACACGGTGTGAATGGAATCTGCTCACAGAAGTAGGTACCTCCGCTGTGTGTCTAGAATAGGAAGTTTCCAGCACAGCTTTGAGTGTGCCCTACCTTCCTCACGCTGCAAGTACAGCCAAGGTAGTGACCAGCTCCAGAAGCATGATAATCTCGTTGCCCCTAGGCCCCCTTCGTTCCTTCCCCAACAAAAACAACGTGCCATATGGAGCACGAGTACGGAGCATAAGTACACAATACAGTGTCCTGTGAGATGGCAAAGTGCTTCACAACATGCTATTTGAGGGTACTTGAGGGGAGTTGCGGTGCGGCTGAACGCCGTTCTTGGCCTGGCCTTCACACACCGTGCCCTCCTGCACCCATCCTTCTCACATCTCACTCCTCACTCCTCACCCACCAGTCCTTCTGTCATTTTGACACTGCCTTGTTCCTTCTTTACCTCTTCCCACGCTTCAAAATTGCTCCCTCAAACGAGGGCAGGAGCGCACTTGCACTTTAAGTTGAAAAAGGATCTAAAGGGGACAAAGGGAAAGAGCAGTAGACGAAGGCGCAACAAAGAAACACGCTCGAGGCGCCCTTGCACACAAGACCATCCGCCGTAAGGCGGCAAGCGCGATCGACATACGTCGTAGACAACGCCCGCCTACCGTCTTAGTCTGCAGATAAAGAGAACAAGGTGGCAGAAAGAGAGAAAAGAGAGAAAACATGCTCGCAACGCTTGAGAATGGAGATAGACCGCCTGTTATCTCCCCACTCCGGAAGGCGGTCAGCCCTTGGCCTCGTGCTCTCACGCCTGGATTGCGCCTCGCTAGTTGCTCTCCCTGACGTATGGCTCTGACTTGTCTCTGGCGGAACCCCTTTTATCTGTTGGGCGCAGAGGTCAAAGTGCCAGTGCGCAGCGGTGCGGAGAGAGATCGCAACCGTTTTTGGCTGTATTTGCTTTCTCGTGCCTCCCTGTTTTCCCATTTTCCCTGGCTTCTTCTTTCCTTCCTTTTTTTGTTCCTTCCTTTTTTTATTCCTTCCTTCTTTGCCATCTTTACCTTCCTTTCATCTTCTCTTCTCCTTCCTCTCTTCCCGTTTCATCTGTTGTTCTTTCCCCATCCCCTTTCCTCACCCCGTCACAGTTCCCCGTCTGGGCAGTTGCCAAAATCGTCCGTCTCCCAACCACCATCCAGTTCGCACCTTCCTTTCAGCTTGGCTTACCCCTCTCACCTGCCTCCGAAGACGGTGGCCCCCTATTTCTACTCCAGCGAGTTCCTGCCCGCACCAGCCCAACGCCCGCCCAGGCGGCACACCCCTAGACTAATACCGTGTCACGAACCCATTTGCCAGCACAGCACGACAACTGTGCGGGGGCCACGCCAAATCAATACTTCGTACAAGTAAAAAGGATCAAACCCCCCAAAGAACACGCCGAACTCATCTGGAACAAAGCACAACGTCTCGGACAGTCGCAGTCCATTTACGGAGTACTCGTACAAACATCCACGAGGCCGTGTCTCTCTTTCTCTCGCTCACCGGGTCGGTCTTTCCATTTCTTCACGAGTTACGACTCTGGCCGTTTCCCGCGCTCACTGCCCCATCCCACGTTCGCGCCTTCTTTCCTTGGAACAGTGCGCCCCGTGCCAACAATCCAAGTTTACTTCGCGCGCAGGGCGTTTCAAACACGGGTGCCTCTTTCCGCCCACACCCAACTCGCGCCCCAACTCGCGCCTGCCTTTCTACATCTGTCACTGTCGCTGTCCGTGTCCCGTGAGACCGTGATCATTTTCAATTTTTGATCTTTCAAAACAGCTTTTCTTCTACGGAGTACGGAGCTTTACAGCCTTTCCATCACCCGCCACGCCGTGCAGACCATATATCATCGCATCGTGCCCTTCTTATCGCATCGGATCCACTATGCCGCCACCAACTCGACCGGACCCTCTCTTGCCCGCTGAGGGTCCAGCAACTAACACCATGAACGCCTCGACGCCCGCCGCTAGCCACATGGCCAACACCGTCGAGTCCTGGGTCGAAATCGCATCGCAGCCTTCGTCCTCGTCGCTGTCCTCGATTGCCGACGAGATCGTCATCACGGGCCTGCGCGTGGGCAGCAGCGCCACGGGCGTCAACGGCGGCGCCATGCCCGCCACACCCCAGCGGCGACGCCGTCTGTTGCAGCAGGTCGAGGCTGCAGCCGGTACAACTGCCACGTCTACGGCGTCGCGCCCACCCACTTCGCACCCGACAAATCTTCCCGCTTCGTCCTCGTCGACCGCTGCCACAGCTGCTGCAGCAACCACCGCCGCCGGCCCTGCGCCCCGGAGCTCGGCAGGCAGCAGCCAGGAAGAGTACGACGAGACAGAAAGCGAGGAAGACCGGGGCCTGTCAAGCTCGGCCGAGAACTTGGACATAGACGCCGCTGCCGGCCGGCCGTCCCAGAGCTACTCACTTCTTCAATACCAGGCGGCACAGGCCCGGTTGCGGCAGAGGGCGGCCGCCAGCGACGGTGACGACGAAGAGGATGCGTCCGACGACGACGACGGTACAGCGCTGGGCATGCCCTCGTCCGGCCCGCCCACGTTCCGGCCACAGCCCAACGCGTTCTCGCACCCGCCCACGCACCTCCAGCCCACGTCCCACCGTTCTCTGCCCACGCCGCAGTCGTCGCAGGTTCCACCGCACATGGCGGCTGGCGGCCCCTATGCGCCGCGGTCCGCCCGACCCGCGCGCAACTCGACGCCCAACTTTATGTCGCCGGCCTACCGCGAGGACAACGATGCTGCTCTACGCGCGTCCCTGACCACGCTGCTCTCGTGCGCAGCAGCAGCCCGTGGCCTGCCCAAGAAGGAAAACAGCAACGGTATCAGCAGCGAGCCATGCTCTGGTGGAGAGCCGTCGTCATCTGCAAACGCCGGCCTGCGCCCGAGCAACCAGCCGATGGGCCTGCGCCTCGTGCCCGAGTCCGAGCTGATGGGCGACAACGACGACAACGACGACAACGACGCGCCGGTGTCGCCACGCACATGCGCACCTTTCCAGCCACCGCGGATGCCTCCGCGCGTGTCGCCCAACGCTCAAGCCGCCCGCCCTTCTAACAGCACCGCCTCCTCGTCCGCCAAGCAACAACAGCAGCAGCAGCACCACTCGTCTCGAAACAGCGCCGTCAGCGCCGTCTCCACGTCCAGCAAGAGCAAGCGCACCGGCGCCAGCAAGTCCTCGCCCCGCGTCACCAAGAAGAAGCGCACGTCA
Source organism: Sporothrix dimorphospora (assembly GCA_021397985.1). Taxonomy (NCBI): domain Eukaryota; kingdom Fungi; phylum Ascomycota; class Sordariomycetes; order Ophiostomatales; family Ophiostomataceae; genus Sporothrix; species Sporothrix dimorphospora. Next base: position 212,724 of record WOUA01000049.1, read on the forward strand.
GCAGCGGCGGCCAATGATGCAGGTGACGGAAACGTCACTATGATCAGCCCGACGCTGCTGACCTGGGTCGTCAGCGCCGGCGTCGTCGTGCTCGTGTCCGTCGTCGGCTTCGGCGCCGGCTTTGTCATTGGCCGCGAGGTCGGCCGCCAAGAGGCCGCCTCGTCCATGTCTACCGCGGCGGCTGCGGCAGGCACCTCCATGCCGCCCTCGGCCAACGGCTTCGCCTCCGCCTCGACCGCGTGCAGCCGTGAGATTATGCGGTCGTCCACGGGCAGCACGCTGCGGCGCTTCCGTTGGGGCGGCATGACGAAGAGCGTGGCCGCATGATGATGGACTCTCGACAGTCCCGGTTACAACGGACCTGGTTACGACGGTCCCGGTTACGATATTTTGGGTTGTGTTTCTTCAGCGTTTCTTTTTTTATTTTGGCTTTTCTTTTATTCCTTTGATTTTCTCGCCGTTTTCTTCTCTTCTTATTCTTATTCTTTTCTTTTCCCATTTATTTGTCACGTTCGGTTTAACGGTCACCATGGGGTTTATATGCATTTACGACAAAGAAACAGAAATTGGGACATGCTGTTTTCTATCGCGCTTCTGTTTTTAGCAACACTTTTTTGGATAACAAATTCTGAATTTTTTAATAAAAATATGGAACTTCCTGTTACCTTCTTCGTTGTGATTTCTTTTCTGGCGCCCAGTCGTTTTCAGCCTCACAGCACAACCGACCATCCAGGGCTTGTCTCTTCCTCCACCCCGACGAAGACAAAACCGCACAAGTCCTGTTGTTCTACCCCGTATCCGCCTATTTTTACTGAACTGCACTTTCGACAGGCTTTCTTGACCTTGTTCGTGACAGAGATACTTTGTGGATGGGCGGTAAGAAAGTGCACTCTCACAAGGCTTTCACAAGGCTTTCACAAGGCTCGACTAATGTTGTTTCAAAAAAAAAAAAAAAAAAAAAAAACTGGGCTGTCAACATCAACGGCAGCGGCAATATCCGACGCCGGAACTCGTTCCTAGCAGCTGTCACGGCGTGGGAGACGGTTGGGCTCGTCATCTCAAAGGCCGCCACAAACCGAATGTTCGGCCTGGCCGTTGGCACGTGGTTTTTCCTCGGGCGTCTGCATGTTCCTACCGCGATTTTTTACCTGGCCATCCTCTCGACGCTCGTTATGCTGTTTGGTGCCATCCTGGCCTTTCGTCGCCGCGGCGGCTACGTGCCCAGCGCCTTTGGTCACATCCAGACCATTGTCGGCATCGTCGACGAGCAGCCCTACGACACCTACTTTGAGCCCGAGTCGGATCCGAGCGATGGCTTCCTGTTGTCTGGGTGGCGATCCTCCACCGAAGGAACTTAAGAGCAGCCACAGCGATGGTTCTATCATAGAAGTGTCTGCAGGATGAGCAGCAGGAGCCGTTTATGCATTCCCAGTTCTGACCATCGTCGGCCTCTTCTGACATTGTGATGGCGCAGGTGTCTCGAGGTCTCCAGGCTGTATCGTTGATCTCCTACAGTTTTTTACGAAGCTATAGTCTAACCCCAGAATATCAGGTTTCGTTTTGCTATGTATGACTGTTGCTCGAGATGTCTGTGCTTGTGTGAGTTTTGTCCTTACACTCGATGCCCTGAAGTCCAGTGGAAGCTTGCCCCGTAAAAAATGCGGGGCCGGCAAGGTTCGAACTGCTGTCCTCAACCAGGAAAAGCGGGGGCATAAGCATCACGTGCCGGGGTTCGGTGGCGGTACGCTGTTTGTGGTTCCAGCCTCCTTCCTTCCTGGTGCAGGAGGTGCGAGCTTCCCACCAACCACGCACCTTCCCTGCCTTTTTTTCAGGTCCCTCTTTCAGGCCAGCCGCCAAAACGTGTAAAAATCCTCACAGCTTTTCTCCCAATTTTTCTCCCTCCCTCTCACTTCCTCTCTTCTTTCGACCTCATTCCCACCACTCCCTCTTTTTGTCTACCTCTTCTTTGCACATCCTCCTCTCTCTCCCTCCTCCCTCTACCCTCTCGCGATCTCATTTGCTCTCCCTTGCATTTCTCTCATCTCAATCTCATCGCGATACCAATTCTCCTCCTCTTCTCTCGTCCTTTTCACCTTTCTCTCTACTTACCTCTCCGCATCTCCCCATCGTCTCTTCTACCGCACTCTCTCGTCTTCTTTCTCTCCGTTGACGATCGGTTGGCATCCCGACACCTGGCGCTCTCTCAATCCCTCTTCTTCTTTCTCCTGCTTCTGGCGTGAGCCACTCGCGATCATGTCGGAGTTCCTAGGGTATGGCCTCACTTTTCCCCGAGAATATACCATGTTGACACAGCTGCTGACATCTTGCCTCCCCTACTCGCAGAGCTCGCATCTCCCTTATTTCGAAGAGTGACATTCGGTACTCTGGCGTTCTTCACAGTATCAGCTCGGAGGACTCGACGGTTTCGCTGGAAAATGTCATCTCGTACGGCACCGAGGGCCGCAAAGGCAAGCCCGAGGAGGAGATTGCCCCGGCCGACCAGATCTACGAGTACATTGTGTTCCGTGGTAGTGATGTGAAGGACCTCCGTATCGAGGATGAGCCCTCTGCAAAGCCCGCGGCGCAAATGCCCAACGATCCAGCCATCCTAGGTGTAAGTTTTTGCTTTCCATTCCACCCTCAACCGACTTTCTCTCCCCTGCCAAGGGACGGCCTTTATGATGAACCACTTTCGGATGAAAAACATACTTGTCTGAATTGCGCAAACAATCCCCATGTTGATATTTCCGTTGCCTTCCTTCTGATCTGGCGAAAACCCCTTGGCATTGCTTTTCTCTCTTTTGTCTACTTTTTCTTGTTTTTGTGCCAAAAAAACACGTTTTGCTGACAGCTGCGTCTGCGGATGCCTCTTGTTGCTAGGCTCGTCCTCGTCCTGTGAACAATGCTGCTCCACAACAGTACCAACAAGGACCACCTCAAGGCCCGCCTCGGGGACCTCCCCAGGGTCCGCCGCACGGCCCACCACAACCGGGCTTCGCGCCCAACATGCCTATGCCTCCCGCTGGCTGGGGTCCCAATGGCCCGTCTCCCCGCAACCTCCCGTACCCCCCGCCTCCAGGATGGTACCCGCCACAAGGACCCGGTTTCGGACCCGGTGGTCCCCAATGGAACAACGGCTTTTTCCCTGCCGGCCCTCCTCAGTTTGCCCCGGGACCGAACGGCCCACCTGGTCCCAACGGTCCGCCCAGCGGCCCTGGTGGTCCTGGCGCCCCTGGCCGCTCTCCACAGCCGCAGCAGCCTGCGGCAGGTGGTCCGGCGCCTGCTGCTCCGGCTGACAAGCCGAAGGGCCCTACCCCGGGTCCTGCGGAGTTGGAGCCAAAGTCCTTGGGCCAGCCCCCTTCTGCCGGCAGCAGAGCTACCCCGACGGGCCCGAGCGCAGATGTCCGCAAGGTTGTTCCGCCGACAGCGCCCACCGAGGCCGCCGCTGGTCACCTGCCTACTGGCCCCAAGAACGCGACTCGGATAGCTCCCATTGTCCCGCTCCCCGCGGGCCTAGTGAGCAAGGCGACTACGCAGACGGCTACGGTGTCTATTGCCACGAAGCAGACCACAGAGTCGTCACCGGGAGCGTCGCTTCAGTCCGCAACGGAGGCCGCTAAGGCAGCCGTCGCAAGAGCCATGGCTGGTCTCGGCTCTGCTCCGCCGCCGCAGGCAGGTCCTGCCGCCAACGGGTCGTCGGCTCTGGACAACCTGACCCGCAAGGTCGACGAGATGCGCATCAATGCTGCGTCGCAGGCAAACCAAAACAACAACTACAACAACAACAGTGGTCACAACAGCCACCACAACAACCAATACAACAACTACAACCAGCAGTACCAGAGAGGACGCGGCCGTGGCGGCAACTACAACGGCCCTCGCGCGGCCAAGGTGGAAGTCCCTGATGCTGAGTTTGATTTTGCTTCGGCCAATGCCAAATTCAACAAGGACGACGTGGTCAAGGAGGCGATTGCGGGCGGCAGCTTTGAGGCCGACGTCAATGCCTCGGCCGCTGCCGGCGTCTCCAGTGCACAGGGTTCGGACTCGGGCGCCGCGGCTGATGTCGAGGGCGGTGACGCGCCTGTGGCTTACAGCAAGACGCGGTCATTCTTCGACAACATCTCGAGCGAGGCGAAAGACCGTGCTGCGACAACCAACAGCGGTGGCCGGCCCGGCGGCCGCGAGTGGCGCGGCGAGGAGCAGCGCAAGAACGTCGAGACGTTCGGCCAGGGCAGTGTGGACGGCGGTTACCGCAACAACTACCGCGGCCGCGGTCGGGGTCGCGGCCGTGGTGGTTACGGTCGGGGCCGCGGTGGTAACAACAGCGGTTACCGTCGGAACAACGATTACAACCAGCAGCAGCCCCAGCAGCAGCAGCAGCAGTGATGCTACTGTGCCTGCTCTGTGTAGTGCATTTCGTTTCGTTTCTATTTTTGATTTCCTTTTTCAAATGTTCACACACTCCAATCCCATTTTATTTTGTCGGGAAAATGGATAGGATGGGAAAGCTACCAGGTTTTGCTTTTCTCTTTGCGGCTTTTGTCTTGTTTTCTTTTCACGGTTTTTGGGTCTTGCGTTTTCCTTGTTGTTACCCTCTTGTATGAATATCATTGCAATGATCGCCGGGATCAAGGCAGGGGGTTGTGGGAAGGCGAACAGGGTTTTATTATGAACGGTGTTCGACGAAAAGAGTGATGAACGAACAAAAAAATGAAGCGACTGGGCGTCTATTTTGTTCTTGTCTTTTACCCATTTTTTGTCTTTTTCAGCCTTGCGTCATATTTATAGGCATCGATCTATGCATGGAAACAAAACCATTTGCAAGGGATGGAAAGGTGGTTTTGATTTCTTTTCCTCCTTTCGCGAAAAACACATGATACCAACAACTACCACAAATAATAAAAAAAGGAGAAGAAGCACACATTGTGACTTCTTCATATACACATCAATTGCATAGAGGTAGCGAGAACGGTCTAATGTTGTTGATATTATTGTGTATCGGATGGAGCAAGATGATCTCCTAAATTATATAACGTAGACGCTCTAGATCGCTGTGCAAAAATTAAGATACTAAGTAGCAATAATGCCAACCGCTACTCTCCCTCCGACCCTTCAGACCACGAGTCGTAGACGACCAGCTTGGGCTTACCGTCGGCCGGCATCGTGCCTGTGCTGCCGAGGGCGCGGAGCAGTTCCGGAAGGCGGCCGTCGGCGCCAGTAACCGCGGGTTCCTTGCTACCCTCCTCATCTTCCTCTTCGCTCTCGTCGTCTTCCTCGTCGCTGCTGTCTGAGCCGCTACTGCTGGTCTCGCTCTCCAGCTCGGTGGCGGCGCCGGCAGCATCGATGTCGGCATGTTCGCCGTCCTCTTCCTCCTCACCATCGGCCGTCTTTATCTTCTTTGCTGCAGGCGTATCTGGACCACCATTCTGCCGCCGCTTGAGGAACCCATTGGGCTTCTTGCCCTGCTTTCCAGCAGCTGCTGGTGGTGATGGTGACGGTGCAACAATCGCCCGCCGGTCCGTTGATCCTAGCGTGTAGCCCGTAGGTAAGGCATCCTCCTTTGGCAGCACGTAAATGGTCGGGAACTCCAGCACAGAGCGCCCACGCAGCGCCGTAGCGAGTGTATCGGCAGCGCCGAGCGGGATTAGCTCCTTGGCCTGGGCGTGGTGCGCGACGCCCGAGACACGCGGCCGCAGCAGATAATAGCTAAAGTTGTGCCGTGCCGCGAGGTGTGCCGGGTCGTCATGAGCCTCCACCTCCTCCTGTTCCTCTACGTCGTCGTCCTTCAGTGTCCGTGTGTGCCACGCGGCCGTAGCCGAATCCTGAGCGTCGTACGTGTAAAAGAAGGCGTTGTGGAAGGGCGCGGTCGGGGTTGGTGGTGGTCTCGACGCTGGCTGCTGTCCCTTCTTTGACGACTGCTGCTGCTGCTGCTGCTGCTTCTGCTTCTTCGACCTGTTCGGGCCCTGCGCCGACTTGGATTGGGAAGGACCAGCCGCCTCGCCGTCGCCGCGGGTGTCCATTCCGTCGTCGTCGTCCGCCTCCTCGACCTCGTTCACCAAGGCCACACTTTGCATTTTCCGTTCTGCGGCCTGGAGAGCAGTGTAGGCCCGGTACAGTGGCGTGTCGTCCAGCGAACGCCGCAGCACGCGCGTTGGTGCAGCCTCGCTACTAGTGTACACCAGCCACTCCACCTGCCAGTGCAGGTGCACGTTGCTAACGCGCCCGCCATCCTTGCTTGTTGTCGTCGCCGTTGCCACCGTCGTGTTGTTCTCCCGCTGCCGCGCAAAGCCACGCGGCGCGCCCAACAGCTCGATGCCGTCGCGACGGCACAGGGCGCGCACTCTGTGGCTCGTAGCGGCCTCGTAGACGGGTATTGTGGTCGCAGATGATGCGTCTGGGGTTGATGTCGGCTCGTCCTCATCATCGTCTTCGGTTTGTGCTGCCGCGGCCGCAACTGCTGCAGCCGCTGCCGCCGCCGCTGCTCCCGTCAACCGTGGCCGCGCCGGAATATACACCACGTCCTCGCCATCCCACTGCTTCACCAATGCTGGTCCATTGTGATGGGCTCGGGGGTCCTTCTTTCTGTCGTGCGTCTTCCTGTTGTTGCTGCCACCCTCCGCCGGGTCCTCTTCGTTGAGCACGCGCGCGCGCACGTCGTGCGCCCGCAGCACGCGCCGCTCGTCGACGACGTGCTTAACGGCGCTGTTGCGGGCGACGTCGATCCCCTGCAGGAAATTGTAGTCGCGGTCGATTCCGGCGGCCGTGCAGAGGCGCGCCCGCGGCACAAAGGTGGTCACGTCGCGGATGCCACTGCAGCCGGCGCGGGCGCGGTGGCGCTGGTTGCAGGGGACGGAGCAGTAGGGGATGTTGCAGCGCGGGCACTTGTAGCGGGGCGGGTTGGTGCGGCAGACACTGCAGAGGGTTGTGAGCAGCGGGTCGGCGGAGGCCATTGGAAAGGTTTGTCGTGGCGAAAGAAAGTGCACCGCCGTGCAAAGGAAGTTTGTCGTGAAAGGGTGAGGCGGTTGCTTTCGGTGATGTTTTGGTGAGAAGGAGCGATGGAGCTGATAACGGGAGGAAAAGAGAGTTCTAGGGGGCAAGAAAAGCTAAGAAAAAAAAGTTTTAGGGGAGGCAGGAGCAAACGGCAACGTTATCGCGATAAGATAAGCCGAGCTGGGAACCGTTCTCTCGGCCGCGCCTTGTTCTTAGCGCGAGATCATCTCACTTTGAGACTTACTTGTAGTGAGCGTCTTTGAGTTTGAAACTCACTCTTACACAAACCAACAAACTCATTCTCATAACGAGAGCACATATCTGTTTACACGCTGTACAATAAAAGCACAAACAATTATAAAACCGGCATTTGTAATTATCAAAGCATATTTAGTCACATTGGGTACACCTTATAATCACCAGAAAAATAATCGTCTTTTCAACTACCAACAGCTATCGCATCGTGTCCCGATTAGACACCAAAAGAGAAATAGAGTATGAGAATATAAAAGCGAACTGCGAACATTGTGCAGAAAACGAAAACATACGGAGTACTCTTTTCCAAAGGTAGCACTCTCCAAAAGAGAAAAAAGCGAAGAAAAATATATCGTAAGGAATGACGAGAAGAAGAAAGGAAGCAAAAAGAACAGAGGAAACACTAAAACAAGAGATATCGAGGGTTGTGCAGAGACAAAAAAAGAAGTCAAAACATAATAGGAAAGAAAAGAAAAAAGCAAGGAGATATCAACGCCAGTGTGCTCGAGGAGTGGGTTTTCGTAGAAACCCTCCAAGATAAAGTACAAAAAGGGACAGAAATAAAGAAACAAGACGCAAGACGCAAGAAAAAATTGAGGAGCGAAGCAAGCAGAGGACAAAAAAGGATCGGGCTCGAACGGTGCTGTTGTTCGTTTTATTTGCATTTCATTTCAAAGGAGTAGTAGAAAGTCCTACCACCCCCAGCCGCGCCGATCTTTGAGTCATCTCGTGCCGCCGAGGGCGCTGATCCGCGCACCCGAAGGGCGGTGGATCAGACTGTCGGCGTGCTTGCCGACGATGCCGGGCTCCGGCATGGTCTCGACGTCGCTGCCGCGCTCGGTGTACTCGTCCTCCTCGTCCTCGACGATCTTGGTGGGGATGTCGTGGCCGACGACGTACTGCTGCGACGAGCGCTCGGGCGTGGTGGCCGTCGAGGCGATGGACATGGACGTGCTGGCCCGGTTGGGGATCAGGTCGGGTGTGGGCGGGATGCTCGAGGAGCGGCCCGAGGCCGGGTGCAGGAGGCTATCGTCGCCAACATCCGACGCAGAGGCCGAGTGGCCGTCGTCGCTGTGGGTGGTCGCCGTTGACAGGTTGCTGGTGCGGCGCAGGCGCTGGGCCGAGGCGGTGCGGCGCTGGCGCTCGCTGTCAGACGACGACTCGACGGCATCTTGCGCCAGCTGCAGGCCCTCGACGGCAGCCTGACACTGCTCTGCAATGTTGCGGATGATGTGGGCAATGGCATCGGTCTTGTCCTTGAGGTGGCGGTCGGCCACGTCCTTGAAGCTCGAGGACGAGTAGCGCTTGCTCTGGCGGGCCTGGGCCTTGAGCATGGTGGCGGCCTCGATCTCCTCGGGGGTGCTGCCCTCCAGAGCCATGGCGGCGGCGGCCTCCTCGTCCTCTTCGGCAAAGCCGCTCTCGAGCTCGTCGATGATCTCGTCGGGCTTGGTGAGCGACTCGATGAGGTGCTCCATGTGGTGGCTCTGGCCGCCAATGAGGCTGCGCAGGTGCAGGACAACGCGGCGGGCCTCGTCGCGCTGGCGGGCCAGGGTGACATTGGTGTGCTGCAGGGCCGACAGGTCCTTGATGTTGCGCTTGCGCTCGCGCTCGAGCTCCTCGGCGATCTCCTGCTGGAGGACCAGGGCCTCGAGGGCGTCATCGCGCTGCTTCTCGGTGCCGGTGAGGCGGACCGACAGGCGGGCATTGTCGTCCTTTTGCTGGTCGATGAGGCCGTTGAGGCGGCGGTTCTCGCGCTTGTGGTTCTCAATCTTCATCTTGAGGTCCTGGGTCTCCTTCGTGAGCTGCTCAGCAAAAGCCTGGAACTTGAGGAACTGCTGCTTCCAGCTCTCGAGTTCCTCGACAAGGTAGTTGTTGCGCTTGGTGACCTTGGCGAGCTCGGTGTCCATGCGGCCCTTGAGGTTGATAAAATCCTGCCAAGCCTCGAGGGCGTCGCGCGAGTACTGGTTGCGCTCGCGGACGATCTCGTTGAGGTGGCGCATGGAGACCTTGGTCATGAGGGGCTTCTTGACGGAGCCGCCAAAGACGGCCTTGATGCCCGAGTTGCGGCCCATCTTCTCGCAGACGTGGTCCATGACGGCCATGACGGAGTCCTGGGCCCACCACTCAGGGTCCTGGATGGACTCGACCTCGCCACGCATGACGATGATCTGGCCGGCGGGGACCAGTTTGCCGCCGCCGTAGGCAGAGCGCAGATGCGGGGGCACGCCCGAAGGCGTGACGTCGCCGCTAAGCGACTGGGTCAGACGCTGCACAAACTTGTTACGCTGGCCGGGGGTGAGCGCGGTGGGCGGGCTCGAGGTCAGCACAAAGTTGCGGTCAAGGTCGACGACTAGAGCATCGGTGGGCGCGGTGAAGAGGGTGCGGCACTCGGCGGTGATACCGAGAATGTACGGGCCGGGCTCCTGCACCAGCTCCTTGGCGTGGCGGGCGTGCACAACGGGCACGTACAGGCCGCTCCACTCGTAGACGCGGACGCAGTAGCGGACGGTCTCGGCGGCCATGGTAAGCATGGCCGGGTAGTGGCTGACAAAAATGATGCGGCGGGTGGGGGAGACGGCGGCCTCGATGACACCGACGATGTTGGGGATGGACAGACAGCAGAACAGGGGCCACATGGCGAAGTTCTGGAAGCCGGTGGGTGAGGAGGGGAACTGGTAGCACAGGGCGTAGTCCTTCATGTCGATGCGGACGAGGTCGTTGAGGCGGGGCGCGGGGAAGCTCAGGATGCGGGAGACTTCCTCGGCGTGGAACAGGTTGGTGGCCTTGTTCCAGTGGATCCACATGCCGCGCAGGTAGTCACCCAGCAGGTTGTAGAGCGGGTAGCGCGAGAGGAAGGACAGGCAGTACGGGATCCAGTAGGTCTCGTCGGCGTTGTCATAAAAGTCGGGCTCGGTGCGCTTGCGCAGGTCGCGGATGGTCTCGGCGCGCTTCTCGTCGGCACGGGACCAGACACGCAGGCAGATGCCGTAGAGCGTGTGCGAGGAGTCCTGCTGCAGGACAAAGGCGTGGTGGACGCAGTGCGGCTGGCTGCGGCCGGTGCAGATCTCGACATCATGGGGGAAGCAGGCCTGGGAAGTTAGTATCTTAAAATTCCTAGTTTGGTAGAGGGACAGAAGCACGGCAGCTGACGCTGCCTGTGCTCCTGTCGTGCTGTTGGACTCACCCGCATGGCGGCGTGCAGCGACCGGGCAATCTCATTGTCCTGCTCCAGGCGCGGGCTGCTGCCGAGGATCTCGGGCAGCCAGAACTGGCCGACGGCGCCCTTCATGTGGCCGATCTTGCCCTGGGCCGGGGCCGGGGCCTTGACCCATTGCGAGGGCTCGCGGCCGACACCGCAGACCATGTAGGCATGGGTGAGGGTCTTGGGGGTGCGCTGCTGGGGCTTGCCGGAGAGGGTGGAGGGGATGGGCTGGGTGATCCGGGAGTGCAGCGACGAGGTGCGGCTGGGGATGATGAGGTTGTTGTCGCCCTGGTCGCGGGTGCTAGGGCGGGCGTCGCGGTCGCCGGTGCGCGGCCGGGTGAAGGACGAGTGGGCGTTTAGTGAGGGCGCCATTTTGTGTCGTCGACGTATGTCGATATGGTGTTGTTTGAATTCGAATAGGCGAATTGGTGAATTGGCGAATGAAAGGAAGTTGGACCGGCAGCCGTAATCAAAATGTCGCCGTTAGAAGTCAACTAACAGGCTGAAGAAGAAAATCGAAGAGGATAAGAAAGAGAAAGTGAGGATAAATCAAAAAGAAAACGAAGGTATATCGAGAGCGGTCGAAACGCGTCAAGCTCTCTATTTTTTCTGGTCTCCGTTTCTTTCAACTCTCGTAAGTCAAGGCACAGCAAGACTATTGTTCCGACGACGAGAGCAAGGACAACGAAGATGGAAAATAAGAAAGAAAGAAAAAGGGACAAAGCAAGCTGTTGACCGTTGCAGGAGCACACACACGACTGGATGAAGGTGGTGATACTGGCCCTGGAGGGTTAGTAGGGGAAAGAAGGGGGAAAGGGGATAGGAGGAGAGAAAGAAAAGAAGTAGGAGGGGAGGAGGAAGAGGAAAAGAGAACCGAGAGAGTAAAAAGGAGGATGAGAAATGAGACGAGCCGCAAGCAAGCAAAAGGCCCAGTGAGAGAGACTGACAAAGAGAGAGAGCAAGGCCCAGCCCAGAAAGGGGAAAAAGGCAAGGTCCCCAGGGTCAGGTCGAGGGAAGATTAAGTGACTGGGGTGGTGTGGGCACAGCTCGAAAAGAGAAAAGAGGCTCGCTCATCGGAGAACAGACGTGAGGGAGAAGCAGAGAAGGTGTGGGTGGGTGAGGGCAGCTGGGGGGGAGGGAGAGAGGAGGCTGGCTGGCGCGGGCGTGCAGTTCTCTCCTGTCGATCAGCAGGGCTCAGCGGGCTTCTCCAAGCAGCCTTTTGTTAGGCCAGTTCAGGCACCGTGCAGGCCATCCAAGCCCAGGAACCAAACAAAACCACCCTGAGTTCGTCAAAAACAACCTGTTCAGGGCATAGCACCAGCATAGCGAGCGCTGGATTTGGATCCTCTGGCATGGCTCCAGACTAGTTTTGGTCTCTAGGAACTTTGCGTCCCTGTGAGCTTGCGCGGTTCCTTCGGGGAAAAACGCTCGAGCCTCAGCGGCGACGACTTGTTCCAGATGGGACGGTACAAAGTAAACAGTGCGGGCGAAACAGCCGCAGCCAGGTCCAGGCAGGTCCATGTCAAGGCTCATGATGAAGATAGCTTGCGCTTGCAGGCGATGGATGAGGCAGGCAGCCGATGCAGCCATATGCTAGTTTGAGGGGATGCAAAGCCTGTCAATAGCAGTATGGCGAGTCGATAGTCCGGATGTCCTCGAATGTGCTCGGAAAGTCTTCAGTGCTCTGGGAGGATTCAAGGCTCTCTCACCAGCATCAACAGCGGCCGTCCATCGCAGCCAAGCAAAAGGCCCGCGCGACGACCAATCGAGCATGGAATGAAACATTGAACGGGGAGTTGGGAAATAAGGTGGCCAAGGTGGGCAGCGTGTGGGCATCGTGTGGGCAGCATGGCCAGGGTGCAGTCCCGAGGGTGGCAGTCAGTCCAAAAGAGCGCGCGGTCAGAGCTCGCACGCTCTCTCTTTTTTTTCTTTTTTTCCTCTTTCTGCCTCTCTCGCTAGTACAAGTAATGCCAGGGGCTGACCGGGATAGTGTGGGTGGGTGCACGGGCAGGGATGCATGCGAGCAGGGGCCAGGGGTGCTGGGTCGGCTTGGCGTCGAGCGTGCCCCTTTTTTGTGCTTTTTTTCTGTGGTCTTTTTTGGTGGTCTTTGGTTCCTTTTGGGTTCCGTCGAGGGTGGCTCAAGTGGGAGTCGGGCGGAACGGGCAGCAAAAATGAGGCAAAACGGAGGAGAAAAGAGGGGAGAGTGGTGAGAGAGAATTGGAAAATACGGGGTTCATTTTACTTGTCAATTGGAAAGTACTCGTACGTCGTGCTTGAACACGATGTGGCAGTCGCGACCACATGGACGGTCTTGGTTTCCTCGTGTTTGTCTTTGGAAAGAGAACGAAGCAGGACCGACCGTCCAGAGGGACCGCGACTTCCTCGCAGTTGCACAAACGGCTGCTAGCTCTTGAACGCGAGCAAGACAAAGAAGGAACGAGAAAAAAGGAAAGAAGTTCGAGCAGACGGCTGCAAGCACCTTCCCTTCGCATTTGCCTCGCGATGTGGATGTGGTGCCCCTGCACCTGCCAGCATGCAGTCCACCCACGCCCACGCCCCTTGCGGTTTCAAGGACGCCATGCCCCTTTTGGAGCTAGTGGGCAAATAATGTCGGAGTCCACAACTGTCTCTCCTGTCCTCAATTTCGTCGAGTCAACACGAGAGACGAGATCGAAGAGAGGACGCAAGAGAAGAGCAACAGCACCACTGCAGCCACTATCGACTCCAGCTTGCCAAGGGACACCGCCAGCACTAACACTGCAGCCAGCCCACTGCACGCCGTTTTTCCCGACTGCCACCGCGTCTCCGCGTGTCGTTGCCGACAGCTGAAAGTGGAAACAAAGACGGCGTGCTGTTTCGCGATCGAGCTGCCGGATTTACAAAGGGTAAAGTTGGCAGGGCAAGAGTCGAGCAGTGAGGAGAGGACTGCATGCAAGCAGAAGTCAAAAGAAGAAGAAACGTTGAGCAGACCAGGCCTACCAGCCGGAGCACATCCGAGATCACCCCAAGTCCCCAACTCCCCCCAAGTCAGGGGCCCGATACGACGTTCGCCGGCGAGGAACAGGAACGGTAGCCTGGGATAATGCAAAAATACGGTGCTCCTGCACAATGCATTGCCGGCCAAGCCAGTTGGGCAACGGCGAGTTACAGTGATTTGCAAGTAAGCAACCGGTGAGTTACAGAACATCAAACACAGCAGGGCAGCACAGGACAACGCCCAGAGAACAGCATCCATTGGGTTTTGAGCTTAATCGAGAAAACAGAAACAGAAACAGAAACACAAAAGGGGGGCGTTTCTGATTTCCGATCGTCTTTGCAGCGGCAGCCCGACCTGGTTTCAATACGGAGGCTCAAAGAGAATGCCCGGCCATGAGGAGACCATGAGAATGAGGTCCCTCAAGACTTTCAGGGCCCTGCGGACGCATGGGAACAGCGTGGACAAGGTCTCTTCGGGCAGTTTTCTTTCTGTCTTTTACGGGGCCTTCCCGCTAAGCCCACTGCTGGAATGAGGATGTGCAGCGCCAAAATGACAGCAAGAGGAAGGGATCAGAGCTGTCAGGGGAAAAGAGAAGGAATGAGAGGACAAGGGAAGGAAGAAAAGAATGGAAGAGGTGAGTGAGAAAGAGCGAAGGAAAGAAAACCGAAGCCAAGCTGGATTGCGTTCGCAGGGAGCTCCAGTGGATACAGTGATTTCACTGATCTCAGTGAGAAGGAGCTTCTCTGCCGCGTACACTGCATGTGCATTTGCATTGCAGCGTGCATTGCACGGCATTGCAACGTGAAAGACGTGAAAGAGGGCGGAATGGCACACGTTCATTCGGCCCACTGCAGGCTGGGGAAGCATCGCTGCAGGCAAACTGCACGCTTTGTGTTGCTTGGGCCTTGGGCCGTTCGACGACCCCGAAATTGCCTGTCAAACTATCACATCTCATGCCAAACGACAGGCGAAGACGAGTGCAAGATGCCGAGCAGAAGGAATAACTCGAGGCGCATAATATCCGAGAGCACAGAGGCAAACAAACACGTTTGCCGCATACGAACGAAACAAACAACCCAAAGAAGACAATAGAAGCCGGCGTCCGGAGACAACCTCGCCAGCCTTGGCCATTCATGGACTGACATTGATATTGACATCAGAGACTCAAGCTCGATGGGCTCAACTATGACAGCTCCTTGGACTAGATGGACCAATCGTCCCCAGTGTGTCAAAGCATGCCTCTCTGCCCGTCTCCCCGTTTGCTTTGTTATCTTGCCCCCGATTGCCTCCGCGGATGCCCACTGCCAAGCGGGCGATAGACCGCTAACACCTGGACGCCAGCAGTTAGTGGACAGCCCGGGGCCGTCTTAGAGGCCGCCGCTACGAGAAAGTCCGACGTCTGGATGGACCTCGACCTTGGGACACGGCCTCGTTCTGTCAAGTCTTATCAAACCCCGCGAAAGAATGGTGGTGGTGGACTGAGACAACCCGACCAAAAACTAGTCGAAACACCAAGCTGTCTGCTCGGAACAAAACGTCAAAACGAGAAACGATTGCCCAGCTGTTTCCCCTCTTTCGATGAGGGCGATAAAAAGAGGACGACGAAGAAGGAGAACCACCGAGAAGGAAGCAATGCAAGGGAGAACGGCCTCACGTCGTAGGGAGACGAGGGGGAGAAACGCAGAGAGAGTCGAGCTGAAAGCCACGAGAAGGAGCACCAGCGAGAAAAAGTCTGAGATCCAAGAGGCTAAACAAAAACGGTGATCATTGGAAAGGAGACTTGCGAGATCAAAAACAGAAAAGAGGGAGAACGGAAGCAAGGGTGCAGCGCTGTCCATCGCCACCAAAAGTGCCGTGTCAAGCGTGTTCCTCCGTTCCTGGTCACCGTGACGGCATTGTTGCACGAATCCAGGGACAGGCCTCATGCCCAAGTCGGACGCTATGTGCCCCTTGCCCGTATGTGTATACAAATATTGAGGTGCATTTTCAGTGAAAACGATACTTCCCTAGGGTTGGACTCCGCGCTTTGACCCGCAGGTATGGTAACAGCAAGGAATGCACCACGAAGGGGGGAGACGGTGCCATTTGTTGGACGCGCGGGCGAGGCCAAGGCCATGTCAAGGCCAAGTCAAGGCCGGGCCAGAGTCCGGGATCAGAGCAACATGGACGCGGTCAAAGAGAATACTGAGTACGATACGGAGGAGACAGGGCCGAGAGAGTGTGTGTGTGTGCATAGGATAAAAAGAGGCGGGGAAGTGGGCAAGTGGGCAAGTGGGCAAGTGGGCGATCGTGTCAACGATGGAATGCGACAGGGACTCGAGGGACAAAGGCGATTGATGAAGGGAGGGAGAAACAGAAACAGAGGGGACCACGGCACGACCGAGACAGGCAGAGAAGGAGAAGGAGAAGGAGAAAAGAGAGATGTCCAGGCCGACAGCTTGTCTTTCACCGCTGATCAGTGGTCCAGATCCAACATGGGACCCCCGTGGCCGAGAAAAGGGAGAGGTTAAGTCTGCCTGTCTGTGGGCGCTGCGGCGTCATTGTGTGACGGCATAGGCCTCTTTTTTTACTTGTACTCGCGCACACGGACGTGAGACATGCTTGTGTTGTCGATCCTGAGTTACTTGCTCGTGTCTTTTTGTTCTGTACGGAGTATTGTGTTTTGTTCTCTGGCTGCATTTCTCGACTTCCTGACCTACTAGAACAAGATATATGCAGACAACGAACGGTATGCATGCAATAAAAGGGGTTACACTACTTCAGTCAGAAAGAGAAAATGAAAGAAAAACGGAAGAAAGTAAAGAAGAAATGCATGATAAAAAGAAAACAAGAAAGTATGAAGGGCGACAGAGAAGAGAAATAGGAAACAGGAAAGTTCCACGCAAGGGAGGTCAAGGGCTGATGTCTTATTGTTTTTCGGTGTGGTCTGCTCGGAGGAGGAAGATGTGTGTATTGGCTGAGAGCCGACGCAAACCAAAGCAAGGGAATGCAGGCCATTGTCAAACAGAGGCATGTTCTTCGAAGCATGGTCCGAATACGCATACGCACGAAATGGTGGCGGCATGCCTAGATGCAGTCACCAACGGGTGATAAAGGTTGATGATAAAAAATTTAAAAATTAAAATAAAGCGATATGAGTTCATGGAATGCAATGGTCATTTGGGATTGGGACCCAAATCATACGACGGCTGTCGAGACTGTGGTATGGCCGTTGCACACAAAGAACGAGGAACATAGCGATAAATAAGAGAAAACAATGGAGAAACGAAGCAAAAGATTACGAAACTGGTAAAACATAAACACAGTTGTAGACATAAATACAATTAAATCGAGGAACGTGGGAAACGGCTTATACAAGCAAATAAAACGTGGGCATGTCCCGCGAAAGAAATAAACGAAAATGGTCACAACAAGGCAAGAAGAAAGAAACGAAAACAGTAAAAAAAAAAAACAGAGCATCGAGGATCGAGGATCGTGAAGAAATTGCAGTGATATGAGTGCTCGTTATTTTCTCAGAAGGTGTCTCCCTCCCATCAAAGAAGAGGCGTCGTATTGTGCAACCGGGAATCACGGGAACCTCATCTGCTTTCATCTGTTTTTTGTCTGGTATTATTGTTCGTGGCAAAGGGGCGTGCAACACGACTGTCCTACCTTGGCTTTTCCTACCTGCGTGTTGCACTAGCTGTGATACGACCTGTTTCCTGTGTCGCCTCTGAGCTGTCACAAAGGAGAGACGGCAGTGAGAGAGACTGCTGTTGGGCGGTGCATGAGAAATTGCTGTTTTCTTTTGTTTTATTTCGCAAGACTCTATCACAAACGCGATACGACGTTTCGAAAGGTTTTTTTTAAAAAAATGATAAAATGATAAAAGACAGAAAGGACACAAAACAGAGCCGCTGGGAATACTGGAAATTGCAGTGCTACCCTCTTTGTCACCAACGCATGCTGGCCACTCTTGCGTATTATCAGGACGTCGTATCGTGCCTTTGCCTTCCCTAGACGATAGAGCACACTCTTACGATATATATCACCTCCCTGCTATCGGCGAGGGCCTTTTCCAACGTCTCTTCCTTCTTCTTCTGAAACGAGTGCGCTTTCCGGGCAGCGGCTGTTCCTGTCGCGGCAATCCCAACGTGGTATATATCAGAAGTCCTTGTACGGAGTCCTGAGGCCAGCATTATGGGCGTAGAGTGTGGATAATGAGTACGAAGCACGTTTCCCATCACATCCGACTGTTACATAACCATCGTCACAATAGCCCCGAAATCACTGTCACATCACATCGACAGCAGACGTCGATATAGGAGTGCCTGTAATGAATATACAAGATGCAAAACTTTTCATTTGTATAACCGCGTTCTCATAGATGGTGAACGGTAAAGACCGAGAAAAAAGTCGACCAAAGCCAATAGACGACGAACGAGAGTTGAAATAAGGAAAGCATTTGATACGGCTTGAAACGAAATACAATCTAGCCAAGAGGAACATGCTGTTTAGTGTCTCCCGAGTCGAAACTTGTAAATATCAGTTAAAACACTGCATACATGATAATCTACCGACCAAAAATCACTTTAAAGGTTCAAACGGGATACGAATGGTTATCAAAAGAAACAAATAAAAGTAGAAATTCCAAAAAAGACTAAATGCTTCTAACAACTCATATGTCATCTCAGCCATTCAAGAAGGATAGGGGAAGGGGGTGTAAAATAGATCGAATAGAAAGGGGGATACATTTAGAGAAGAATATGTAAGGGTAGAAGAAGATGAAAGATTTTGACACAAGGAAATAAAGAGAGTAAAGATTTGTAACAAAGGTACACAAAAAATAAAGAGGACATAAAGAGGTTAAAAGGTCTGGTGTCGAGCAAAGCAGAGCCCACCCAATGCGAAAGGTATCTAAACAACTAAAGGAGGAAAGACAAGAAAACGGACAAACAAAAAAGGCAAGCAAGGCGCTGGGAGAGGGAAAAGTGAGGTCGCTTGCGCGAAGACGCTGTTTTTTGTTTGGTGGCGAAAGATGAGGCCCAAGTGAAGGGCGAGGAGGTGAAGAAAAAGGGGAAAAGAAACGAAATTCAATAAATCTCAACGCATCGCAAGACGTAAAATCAAAATCCACAAAGAAAAATCCAGAATACGATAGGAAATGGGGGGGAGAAGAGGAGGGATCGGAGAAAAGCGACAAAACGACCAACACGTTTAGAAGCAGTTCAGAGAACCCTTCTTCTTCTTCTTGCTGATGGCGTTCATGCGCTCCTCGAGGTGCGCGCGCGCAATCTCGGCGTCGCGCCGCTTCTTGCGCTCCTCCTCCACCTGGTGCAGGCTCCACCGGTTGTCCTGCGCCGGCTTGTCCTTGAGCTCCTTGTTCTCGTTCTCCAGGTCCTGCGCCCGCCGGCGCCACGCGTCGCAGTCCGTCTTGAGCTTCTTGGACTGGTCCTCGAGGTCCGTCAGCGCCTCCTCGAGCGTCTGTGTCAGCTGCTTCTCGGCCTCCAGGTGCTTCTCGATCGTGCGGATCCGCGCCTCCTGGTCCTGCTGGATCTGGTGCAGCGCAATGTCCTTGCTGGGCGGCCGCATCGTCGTCGGCGTCGACGGCACGTTGTTGGCCGTCGGCGGCGGCGAGCTCGAGCTCGGCAGAGGCGGCAGGGGGATGGCCGGCGGCGGCGACGGCAGCGAGGCCACCGACGAGCTCTTGCGTAGTTGCGAGTTGGTCGAGTTGGACCGTTGCGGGGCACCGCTGCCGTCTGCCGGCAGGATACCCTCGAAGCGCGCCTGCAGCGCCGCGTACTCCTCGCGGATCGCGTCCAGCTCCGACTGCATGCGCAGCTTGGCCGACGTCGCCTCCTCCAACTGCTGGTGCCGCTCCGACTGCAGTGTCGACAGGCGGTTCGTCGCGTGCTGCGCCTGGTCGAAGTTGTTCTGCAGCTGCTCCTCGAGCTCGTCCACGAGACGCGAGTTCTTCTTGTTCTTGGTCTCCAGCTCCGTCAGACGCTTCTGCACCGCTGCCGCCTGCTCGGCCACCGTGGCGTTGGGCTTGAACATCAGCTCCGCGTCGGGGCCTAGCACATGCGTCAGCGTCGCCCGCACCGTCTCGAGGTCGCGCATCACCGAGTCGCTGATGCTTGTGAGCTCCTTGACCGTCTCCTGCAGCTCGAGCGACTTGTTCTGCTCCACGCCGAGTGCTTTCTGGTCCGCGATCAGGTCCTCGATGCGCTCCGTGATCTTCTCGACGCTGACGTCCAGGCCCAGCGCAAACGCCACCTGTGTCGCCACCTTCATGAGGTCCTCGCGGGCCTCCGTCAGGTCGCTCTCCAGGATGCGGACGTTCTCGGCGTGCTCCGTCATGAGCACCTGCACCTCCTCGTCGTACTCCTTGCGCGACGAAGCCTGCAGCGTCTCCAGCTCGCGTGCGTGGTTCGCGTGCAGCGTCTCGAGGCCCTCCTGGTGCGCAGTCAACGCCTTCTCGTGGTCGGCAATCTTGGTCTCGAGCTGTGACACGAGCGTCTTGTGCGTCGTGGCCTCGGCCGACGCGGCGTCGCGCGCTGCCACCGCCTCCTCGAGCGCCGATTTGGCCGACGCGTGGCCGGCCTCGAGCTCGGCAACCTTGGCCGCGTTGCTGTTGATGATGGCCTTGTACTCGTCGACCTCGGTGCGTAGCATCTGCACCTGCTCGTCCTGCTTGGCGCTGGCAGCCGCACTCTCTTCGTCACCGGCCGCCGCATTCTTGCTCGTCTCAGCGAGCTGCGCGTTGGCCGCCGTCAGCTGCGACTCGAGCTGGTCAATGTGCTCCTTCATCTGCTTCTCGGTGTCGCCCATCGACACCAGTGCCGTCTGGTGCTTCGTCTCCCAGCCGGCCAGCTCGGCCTCTAGGTCGCGCACCTTGTCAGCGTGCTCCTGGGCGGTGCTGGCGTCGCGGGCGTCGCGGGTCTCGCTGGCCTCGCGGGCGTCTGACGACTTGGTCTGAGCGGCCGTCTGCAGGGAGGCACGTAGGTTCTCCAGCTCAACCTGCAGCTCCTGCTCACGCGCCGTGTGCGCGCTCTTGAGCTGGTTCATCTGGTTCTCGTTCTTCTCGAGCTGGTCGCGCAGCGTCGACACAACGGACATGTCCATGGGTGAGCTCTTCAAGCTGGAGCGCTCGCGCGTCAGACCAGAAATAATAGCCATCTTGGTGTCCATCTCCTTCTTGGTCGACGCGACGTCGGCCTCGAGCTCCTGGATGCGCTCCGAGCGGGCGTGCAGCTCGTGCATGGCCGAGTTGATGTTGAGCTCAAAGTTCTGCATGACATCCGGGTTGCCTTCGAAATTCTCCGTGGCAATGTTCCGCAGCGAAGCAAAAGACCGGTGCGCACGATCGATAATCATGACGTTCTGGCTTGACTTGCGGCGGATCACGGGCGTGGACGAGCGCGGCGAGGTCACCTCGGCCGCTTGGTGGGCCTTGGCCACCTCCGTCTTGAGCTCCTCGACCATGTCAAGGGTCTGGTGGTGCTGCTGCTCCAGCTCGGCGTACTTGCCCGAGAGTTGCTTCTCGGCCTCTTCCTTCTCGGCAGCAAGGGCGCGGAGGCGCTCGACCTCGGCTTCTAGGATGCTGTCGGTGCTAGGCGACATGATGAGGCCACGGCCGTTGGAGGCCAGCGACTTGGGCTCTTCGCCATCTTCGTGCTCATCGGTGTGCTCAGGCTCAATCTCGCGCACCTGGGGAATAGCCATGGCGGCGGCGACATCGATGCTCGTGGGGCGCGTGCCCTTCTTGACGGGCGCTAGGGTCTCGGCGTCCGAGTGCTCCATGGTAGCGGGCGAGTCGAGCGCAGACGACAGCTCCGAAGACAGCGACCGCGACGACGAGTAGTGGCGGTTCTTTTCGGGCTCGCTGGACCGCGCGTCGGACAGGTACGACGACGGACGGGTCTGCGAGGTGTCCGCGACGGACAGGATCGAGTCCCGAACCGTCTGTCTCGGGTGGCGGGCCTCGTCGACAGCGTCCTGGAGCTCGGCCAGGGTGCGCAGGGCCTCCTCGTACTTGGCGTGCAGCATCTCATAATCGGTGACGGTCGACTCGTGCTCCACACGGAGGTCGACCAGCTCCTGCGTCACAACCTCCAGCTTGTCGGCGACAAACTTGGATTGGGCAGGGTTCGTAAAGCTCTCGGAGCGGGTGGCCGCGTGCAGCGAGGCCTGGGACGGGCGCGGCGTCACCGACTTTTGTGCGCCGTTGGTCTCCTCGGTGGTAGAAGCCACGGCCTCGGCCGCGTCGGCATCGGCATCGGCATCAATATCACCATTCTGAGCCAGCTCGTGCTCGCCGTCAATCTCCTGCTCGACACCCTCTTCCTCCTCAATGGTGTCATCAATCTCGGGGACGCCGCGATCAGCCGCTGCAGCCTCCAGAGCCTCGCCGTCCTCTTCTTCGGGGATGACGTCGGTGCTGTGGCTGTGGCTGTGGCGGCTCACATGGCTGAGGCTGCGCGAGTGGCGCTCGGCGATGCTGCGGCTGGCAGTGCGGCGGTGGCCATGGTCCTTGCCATTGGTGGTACCGTTGCCGTTGACAGCACCCTCCGGGCCGTCGACACCCGACGTAATGCCGGGGCCGGCGCTGCCGTCCAGTTGCTGCATGTGGTCAAGCTCGTACAGGAGCGAGTCGAGCTTGCCAAGGCTGCGCTGGCGCTCGACGACCTGCTCGAGGCGGTCGATCTCGCGCTGCATGAGCTCGGCGTCCTGGTCGGCCTCGGCGAGGCGCTCCTCGAGAGTGGAGATGTAATCCTCGCAGGTGGCCTCATTTTCGCGGATGCGGGCAATCTCCTTGCGGAGCTCAATAATGATGGTGGCATTCTTCTCTTCGCCCGAGGTGTGGCCGTCGAGCTTGGACTCAAGGTCGTGAAGGTAGTTTTCGGTGTTGGCTTCGCGGTCCATCAGCTTCTGCAGACGTGCCTGGAGCTGGGTGTTGATAGTGTCGGCGTAGGCGCATTTGGACTCTTTTTCCAGCAGGCTGGTTTCGGTGTTGGACAGGGTGGCGCGCGTGCTCGACAGAGACTGCTCGAGCGACTGGATGGTCTTTTCATACTCGAGCACGACCTGCTCGACGGCATGGGCGAACGTGTTGGAGCGATTTAGCCGCTCTGTCGCGATGTCTTCGCCCGCCTCTGCCTCGGCCAGCTGGTGCTGCTGGGTCTCGGCCGCCTCAATATCGCGCGCCTTAGCCATCTCGGCAATAAGCTTCGCGTGCCGCTGGCTGAGGGCGGTATAGTTTTCCTGGGCGTCGAGCAGGGCGTTTTGCATCTCGACTTCCCGCTCGCCCTGGCGCTCGGACCGCTCCGTCGCAGACATGACGCGGCGCTCGCTGGGGCTGCTGTTGGAGGCGGCACTGCGGATCTGTTCGCGCAAAAAGGCGACTTCCGCCTTGAGACGGTCGATAATGGCCTGCTTGTCGCCCTCCTCAACCTGCTGGATGCGCGGCTTGCTCTGGATGGCACGGGCGCGCTGGGCATACTGGACAGTGTTGAGGGTTTCGCTGAGATGAAACTCGGCAGGCGTCACACACGCAATCATGTAGGTGATGGCATTGCCGCCCAGGGAGTCCTGCAACAGACGGGTGAGGCGGGAGTCGCGGTAGGAGACATGGGATCCTGGCTGGCGCGAGGACAGCTGGGAGATGA
The DNA here is from genome assembly GCA_021397985.1 of Sporothrix dimorphospora. Lineage (NCBI taxonomy): Eukaryota > Fungi > Ascomycota > Sordariomycetes > Ophiostomatales > Ophiostomataceae > Sporothrix > Sporothrix dimorphospora. The sequence goes on from WOUA01000049.1 coordinate 235,795, forward strand.
CCTTGCCCAAAGCGGCCAGGCCCGCGTTGATGGAAATGCCCTCCTTGGCGCGCTCGCCCTGAGCGCCGGTGTTCTTGAGGCGCTCGCTGCCGGCTAAATCGACAAAGTGGAACTTGCTGTCGATCGTGACAAAGGACTCGGTGCCGGTCATGGCCTCGAGGGGGACGGACATACGCTTCTCGGCCTTGGTGGACTGGAAGCCGTTCTTGCGCTGAACGAGGTTCAAACTGAAGACGGCGTGCGAGCGCGACGACCGCGCGTTGATGGCGGTGGCGTCGGTCTGGCGCAGGGTGGAGCCAAAGTTCAGGGCGCTGAGCAGGTCTTCGACGGAGTTGATCTCGACCTGCTGCAGGCCGGTTAGGATGATGTTGCCCTTGACGTCCTCCCGGATGGTGACGGCGGCCCGCTCGCCGGTGGGGACGTTCTCGGGGATGAGCAGGTCACGGAGCTGCTCGTTGTAAATCTCTACGTAGGTGGCCTTGAGGGACCAGGTCTTTTCGGCGCGGGGCGTGGCTTGGCTGGCCCCGTAGCCCTTGGGCGCACGAAGATGAGACATGGAGCTACGGTTGCTGTTCGTCTTTGAGCCTTCGAGCGCCTCAAACAGCGCCGCGGCGGCTCGTGGAATCACGCCTATTTTTTAAAGTTAGTCCATAGTTCGCTGTCAAGAATGTGGGGAGTGAGCGCAAACCGCAGGCGCAAACTCGCGCGTGCTCAGAAGGGAGATTTGAACATACCCATGATTTCGGGGTCGCCCTGTTCAGTGGGCCCGGAGGTGCCCATGGTGTAGGACTTGCCGGCGCCGGACTGGCCGTAGGCCAGAAGCGAGACATTGTAGCCCGTGGTAAAGGCGCTGACGCTGTCGGTCAAGTAGTCCCAGACGCCTTCCTGGGTGACCTCGGGGCTGAAGACGCGGTCAAAGACAAAGAGCTTGCGGCCCTGTGGTGAGTCGATGGCCAGGCTTGTGTCGGAGTTGACCTGGGCCATAGAGCGCTGGAAGCGCTGGGGAATGAGTTCGTAGCCGGGATCGGTTGGCCTTAACGGCGGCCGAACGCGGACAGCTGGTAAAGTTAGCGAGTGAAACAACGAATGCGTTAACGAACGAAGTGAAGGCAAAAAAAAAAAAAAACTCACCAACTTTGACCGACGTGCGGCCATCTTCATCGGACGCACGGCTGCCGCCATTTTTGCTGCCGACGCTCATGCGGCTGTTGCTTCTGGGCGAGGGGCGGACCATGACGCTCATAGGCCGCTGGAGGCCCGGCGACGATGGTGATTGTGGCAGAGAGGACGGTGGGAGAGAGCCGTGGGTGTCGATGGCGGAGGGTATGGAGGAGGCGGAAGCGGCGGTCGCATGCGCGGCCGACGCGACGGGGGGCTCCATGGCTATTTAGGTTCTCTTTTCGCTGAACGAGGGGCGAGGCAGGCAGAAACGAATGGGTTTCGATTTGAGCCAACCCGCGTGGGCCGCAGCAGGAGTAGGAGATGCGTTGGCGGCGCGTCCCTTCCTCGAGCCGTATTGGTGGTCGAGTTGCCTTGTTTGCGGTGTTCTATTTGTTGTTGGCGCGCTCCTTTATTTTGCCGATAGTGGGAAACAGCGTGTCGGTAGACGGTAGATTGGTCGAGCTGACGACGGGGTGGCCAAATAGCAAATAGCAGCAGGAATTAAGACGGATCGAATTTCACTGCGGCAATGCAGTAATGCAGGAACAGAAAGTCGGGAACCAAGGGGCGAGTTGGCGAGGGGCCTGGCTAAACAAGATTGCAAAACTTCGAGAACGAAAGGCGGACGAAAAGAAACTGGGCGATCGCGAGCGCGGGAAAACGACGAGAAGGACGGTAAAAGGCGAAAAGTAAAGACGAAAAGGGGCGTGGACGGATGACGAGTCGGCCGGAACGGATCTTATGGTTTTGTGTGGCTCTGCTGGGGAGCGAGCGGTGTCATTCGAACAGGAAAGAAGAACATCAAACCCAGCCGGCGAAGCTGTGTTGTCGCGCGGGTATATTCGTGAAAGTCGTGGTCGTTTCTCCTGGAACTGGAACTGGGCGACCGGTATTGGTTATTAGTTTGGTTGTGATTCCTATTCCACTTCCTCTGGGCGAGCCGGTCATGTAAGATTCATGCTCTGGGGAAAAGAGGCGGAGGACGAGGAGGATGAAGAGGGGAGGGAGGACAAGAAGAAGGAAAAGGGGGGTGTGGGAGGGAAATGCCAATTTTGAGAAACAATCGAAAAAGGTAGAAAAGAAAGGATTAAAAAAAGAAAAGAAAAAAAAGACTGGCGAACGATGACGGGAAACACACGAGCGGGTAGAGAGGAGTCCACCACACGGGAAATAAAATTTGAGGTGGCAGAAAAAGGGACCAAAGGCAGCCAGAGAGAAGGGAAAGGGAGACTGAGAAAAAGGGAAGAAAAGAGGGACACGCCCCATGTGTCTGGTTCTGGGGACGACGCGGGAAAAGGAAAATAGGGGAGAGACGAGGTTTCTGGGATGGGTTCTGGGAAGGGGGGGGTATGGATACGCCAAAAGGTCAAAACGGAGAACGGATGCCCCATCCAACTGTCAAGCTGGAGCTGGGCGGTGGACTCTGAAGTGGACTGTGAAGTGGACTGTGACTGTTGACTTTTCTCTCTGTGAAGGTGGAGGGTGGCCAGGCGTGTGTTTTACTTACGGCGCTCTGCACGCTCCTGAATTATTTTGATTGCGACCGGGGTGTCGCGCGCGCGAACGAGGAACGACTGGGAGAAGACTGAGGGGATAGAGTTGAAAGCGCAAATTACAGCTTTTGAACGCGTCCCAGCACGTCTCTCAATAGGACATGGGGGTCGTCTCGTACTAGTCGGGGCCGGCGCGAAGGCTCGTTTGGGGCGAGAGATAAACAGAATGGGGAATAGACGAAAAACGAGAAACGGCCAAGAGGGAGCGGGCAGAGAGTGATCGAAAAGGGGGTATCGGGCGGGTGGCGGACGACGGACGAGCTGGAGACGACAGGGATGCTGTGGTGAGAGGACGACGAAATGGAAAAACAAGATACCTTTGGAAGCGACGATAGAATTGAGAACAGAATATATGATACGTCGACATAGAGGCTGGCCAATGCAAGGGAGACTGCCAGCAAACAGAAGATAGAGGCTGGCCAAACGAGGGCGAGAATGAGGCAAAAGAGAGAACAAAAAAGGGAGGAAGAGCTACGAGGACGGAGCGAATGGTGATGCCAGAAAAAGTTGCGGACATCAACATATCCAAGGTCACTTCCGGAAGGAGCGCGAGCGCGCATATGGGGGGAGACGAGGGAAGGAGCGACGATGCTACCCTACATGAGATGGAAGGCGCGGGTTGCAGCAGTGAAGTTACGGTTGCAAGCGGGTGTCGAAAGAGAGTCCCTGCTATTTGCACTACGACGAGAGGCGTTGTTTAGACGCGACGACTTGCATGTGAGGAAAGAACTAGGGGGGCGACTGAGCCAAAACGAGGGAAAGAACGACCGGGATCGCTTGTCACGATCGGGCCTTCAGTTCAAACAGGCAAGGAAGCAGGCTAGCGAGCAAGGACAAAAGTCAAAGGAGAGAGGAAGACAGGAAGAGAGAAAACGAGAAATATGAAAGCGTGCTTGAGTGCCTCGAGTGCTCTGGCACAAAACAAAAAAAGGGGCGCGCAAAGGGGACAGGGGTCTGAAAGCAACAAGGGCCAGGGGGGCCAGGGGTGGGCAGCCCTAGCGTGGTGGGTCCGCCTTTCCCACTGGTCTCGCTCATTGCTCTTGCTCGTTTGGGGTTGCAGCATTTTGTTAGCAAGGAGGCTAGCGCGCAACGGAGGAGACCGTTGACCAACGGCGCCGAGGACGAAGCGCACTGAGCCGGCGAGGCACTACGCAGTATTTCGTGGGATGCACGCGATAAATGAGCGCAGTCGAATGACAGAGCGTTAATTGCGTTTGGTGGATTTGGTGGATTTGGTGGACGGTGGACTTGTGCGAGGAACTTAGATTAGAGTGCGGACGTAGCTCGACCAGCATGCTGGGTCCTTTCCAGGTGGAAGAAGGAAAGAGCGAGCAAGTGAAGCAGGTCGACCGTTTGCGCCTTCCGGGCGTTGTGGCGTTCGCACGAGCCTAGCCCAGCTGTCAGGGAAGGCGCGACAGTGTTCCAGGCCATGGGCCCATCTCCGTTTTAGAGGAGTCTCTGCAAAGAGCATAAAATAAGATATATTACGGACTACGGAGTAGGTCTGTTAGAGTCTCGTTCGAGCCCGGTCAAGGCCTGGCCGGTGCGCTGTAAATAAAGTGTGAGACACGCACCAAGCGGCTCGTTTGTCGCCTGTCTGCCGCCGTTTGAGATGAAGGGATGCTGGACGGGGCATGTCTCTCGTCCTCCTGTTGACAAATGCCTGCTCTGCAAGCTGATACAAGGATACAAGTGGAGAGAGCCGTGGGAAGATGGAGTCGTCTTCTGGTGAGCAGGTCGATGATCGTTATTTCACAGAAAACATCCCAGGCCATCCCAGAGAGCCCGGGCCAGGGCGCCCTACCCGTCGGTAGTCGTCTCTGCTAGACGGACTGGAACGGCACGCGACGAGGTGCAGATGCGCGAGCCAACGCGCGAGGGATAGGCATGGCCGTTGCTGTCTCGTCGTGTCTGACTCTAGACGATGCCTGGGATTCTGATAGATGCCCATCATCCTGAGAGTTCGCCGTGCGCTCCTGCCAAAACTATTCCATCTTGCACGAGCCGGTCCAGACTGGCCCGGTGGGGAAGGGACCCCTTTTTCATGCTTGTCTCCTTCCTCGACTTTGTCCACCCTCGACTCTTAACGTTTTGCTTGCTCCCGCCCTCTTTACCGTCTGTCTCCCTCGCCGGGCTTCCGCCGGCCACCAGCCTCCTTCCTCCCTTGCGTCTCCCAGAGCCCAGAGCCCAGAGCCCAGAGCACTGACAGCGGAGGAAGAGAAGAACACAAGCCTCACCAGGCCAGGCCAGACAACGCACAAGCACTCTCTCTCCTTCTCTCTTGCCACCTGGAGGGATGTCACGGGCCAATTAGAGGCCGTAACGGCAGTCTTGGCCTGGGCGTGCACCCCTTGCGTCGTGCTCCAGGTGCTCTAGGTGCTCCAATGGCTCCAGTGCACCAGTAGCTGAGAGGCCCGAGCCTTTTTTGTGGAGGCGTCTAGGTGCCCAGGTGGCTGATGGAACAGAAAAAGAAGGAAGCAGCATCCGGGCTGCTCCTTCTCATCACGACAATGCCCGCAGTACGACAGTGAGACACAACGAGATACGAAGAGATACCACGAGATATGCCTTGCTACAACGTATTTATTCGCAACGGCAGGCATTGATTTCGTCTTTCTCTCTGTATCGTTTCTTTTTCGTCTTCTGCAGGATCGACAGCGTCTACACCGTATTTTCTTTTCTTTTCTTTTCCTTTTCTTCTTCCCTTTCTTCCTTGTTTTTGTCCATGCTTTCTTTTCTTTTTCTTTTCTTTCTTTTTCTTTTCTTTCTTTTTCTGTTCTTTCTTTTTCTTTTCTTTCTTTTTCCTTCTTCACATGTCTCAATCCAACGAACACCTTCACCCTCTCGCTTGTTCGTCAGTCCGTTTGATAACAGGGGACACTGCCCCCGCCGCCTTGCACAGAACTGTCCGTCCGCACTGTCCGTCCGGGCTCCGATTCATCTTGGTCCATTCCCTTTTCTCACAAGTCCGTTTCCCATTGCAGTTCTAGAAGCCAGAAGCGTCCACACGGACGCACACGATGTCCCCCTTTCTTCGTAGCTACAGGCGCCGGCCGGACGCGCGATGAGACGGCAGGCCGCCCGATGCAGCCATGTGCGGGAGATTGCAGCGAAGTAGGTGGATTGTGGCCTCGACAAGAACGGTCGTAAGTAAGATACGTCGTAGACTGGTTGCACCGACTTGGTTACGCCGTACTTGTGCTTGTGTATGTCGTATCTTGCTTGTATGTGTTTGTGCTTGTACTCCGTACCCGTACGACATATCAGTCGCGTCGCACTGCAGACAGCTGCACTGCAGTGTTTGTGCTGCAGCTTGAAATGACAACAGCGTGCCAGGATGGGCCATTGTTGCAGCCAGCCACATTGCACAAGTCGACAACATCTGTGTCCAAGGTGGCTTTGACGCACCTTGTGAACACCAGCCCCTCGTACCGCAATCCGTTTCGAGCAGGCGGTCAACGAATCATGACCACAACGGTCGTCTGTCCTCAACCGCTGTCGTATCCTACGCCGCCGTTGCTGTCTGCCGCCGTCAACGACACGCTTTATGCACCTGCCATTGTTCTGTCGTCCCCCCAGCCATGCCGGCATCAACAGACGTCTCCCTCCCGTGTTCATTGTTTCCGGGTCTGGTTGACAGAAGTCTGGGTGTTTGTGCGTTTGCATTTTGCGTTGGCAAACCTGCACGAACGGTTCGGCAGCAGGCCGGCTTTGTTCAGACCCCTTTCCTGGAATTAGAACCGTTTCCTGCCCTCCTCTCACGATGTTTGGGTCAAAGGCCGGGTCAGATTGTGGGGGAGCACTACATTCTGCCGGACAATTTTTCTCCATTATCAACAAAAGCACTTCGACCGCCCTTGTTTGGCGACTTGCCTGCTTGCCTGCTTGCCTGCTTGCCTGCTTGCCTGCCCCTCGTTTCTTTTTTCTCAATCGTCAATCGTCTCGACCCTCTGTTTCGCAGTCTTGGTTTTAAAGCCTTCATACCCCATGTCCCTTCCTTCCTTCCCTCCAGCCCACGGGCCAGACTTGGAGTTTATGCGGTTCTGGCCATCAACCGTCTTGTCTTTTGTCCAAAAAGACGCCCTGACCAACACCAAAAAGGGAAGAAAAAAAGCTTCGACCAAGTTGAATCTGCCGTTTGAAGGCTCTTATTCTTTGGTAAACGGGGAGGCTGGCTCGGCTGGCTCTCTCCACAATGAACCATCCAGTCTTTCTTGGTTCTATCTGTGTCTCCGTCTTCTTCACTTCTTTGGTTGACTAAATAGCCTATTCGCCAGGCCGGGCCCCTCCGTCACAAAAGAGAGCGAAGAACAGAGACAGAGGAGAAGACCATGATGACAGTCAATCTGGGTCGAGGAAACGTGAGCCACACCAACGACGCACAGCGCACAGAGTCCAGCCTCTTCTCTCTACGGCGCACTTTATCTTCACCTCAACATACTTGTAGAAACCCCTCTTTGGAACGATGTGGCGTTGATCGTCTTGCAAGAATGACGGTTTGCCTCAAGGTTGGAAACGTCCCGGCATAATCCCGATACGTGGGAGTAAAGTGGCCCTGAAAGTGAGTGCCAATGTGATAAAGTGTGCTTGCAGGTGTGACAATGTGATTACACTCGATAACAAGTGCCGTACCAGACGTGGGTGTAAGTGGAAGGATTGATAGTGAGGGGATATTGAGTTTTGTGCCAACAACGAAGGATTTCCTCTTCCGGACGATTGCTCATCCTTTACGAGCGTACTCCGTACCCTGTCCACAACTACACTCAGACCTCGAATAGGATGCGCAGGAAGACCGATTTGAGTGCATTGTTAAAAGTGATGCAGGGACAGACCAAAAGAGGAGGAGGAGAGGAAGACGACCAGGAAGGTGGAGGCGGCAGAGCATGCAGGGAGGCATATGAGAAGGATGAAAGCAGACTCAGACCAGGACAGGGTCTGTACAAAAGCCGAGACGGGCGAGACGACGAAGCGACAGGACGGACGGTGGCCATTGTGCCAGTTTTGTCGCGGCACGATACAAGTATCTTGCAAAAACTCCGTCTTAGGTGCATCCCCTTCCCATCGCAGGTAGGGAGCATCCGTATCGGCGTGTCGATCGCCCCAACCGGATGCCGGTCGCGGTGTTCGTTCGACGGTGTAAGACCTATGTTAGCTTCTTGTTTGTCTTTCTCTGCCGCCCGGCCGCCATGCAGGTTAGTGCGCGTGCGTGCATGGTGCATGTAGTGTCGTGCGTTGTGTCTGCGTTGGGTGCGTTTGGCGCCGCTGTGATGCGCTTGTGTTCTGCACTTGCGCTGCACTTGCATGGACGATCATATGAGAGGTGGAAACAGAAAATGATTGAAGAGTAAAAGAAGTCCGGCGAAGGCAACGAACACGAAAGAAGGATGGAATCTCGCGCGGCCTACCACAGACGTAACTAGAGAACGTCCAACAAACAAACGCGATTGGCCCGCCAGGCAGGCCAGCCAGTCAAACACTCGATGCAGGCGGTGCAGGCAATGCAAGAGCAGTTGATATCACAATGCCAGCAATATGATGTGTCCACAGGAAGCTCATATTATTTTGTCTTCATCCTTGCTACGCTCGACCCTCTTGCACAATGTCTACGATGCAGATACACACTGCCATCACCTTCTGTGCGTGTGCTCTGTGCGTGTGCACTGATCGTTGCTCTGCATTGCTATGGAGTACTACTCGTCCGACATATATGCCAGTGTCCATCTTCATCGTCCATGCTCATCGTTGTCGTACTTGTAGACACAACACAGCGCAGCATCGACCAAGGGATGCCACGCCGGCACGTGGACAGGCCCCCGGTAGGTAGGGGATCAACAACTGGGCAGATCATCGGCTCGTGTTGCTACAAGCTTTGAAGTCCTAGAGGGGAATCTCGATTTGTTCCGAGCACAGGCGGTGACAGTGATACAAATGATACAGAAGCATTGGCCTCCTTGTTGCGAATCATCTCTTGAACGCCATCCAGAAGCCGAGTCGAGTTTGCAACGATGTACGTCAGGCATCAAGCATTGCAGACCTCGTGATCACCAGAAAACGTCCAAACCCGGGAGGAAACGGCTGGACACACGATGAGCGTAGAGAAACACGTTTAGCCAGCCAATGACCATAAATGTGGCCAGCGTGGTTGATTTCAAAGTGGTCTTTGCAAAACGGTCTTGTCTATTCTCTTTCCTTTCCTTCGTCCTCCTCTCCTCCGTCCTGGCCGAACAGCGGGGATGTGGCGGCCTGGAGCTGCACGCCATGACGTCTGTGCCGCTCGACGACAAGGAACAAGCAGGCCAGACAAAGAAAATTTATGCACAACGACCAAAGCGGGGGAAGGAAGTGGTCGAAGGAGGTAGCTCAAAGAATAAAACATGACGAATAATGAATTGAAAATTGAGGGTTGAATGGAGTGGGCATAAGACAAGAAGCCTGGTGTATCACCTACGGTCCCCCTTCTTCCCTTCTCCGTCCATGGTCTCGGCCTCGGCTTCGAAGTCTTATCTAGTCTGCCTTGTTAGGATTGCCCTGCTACTTACGTCGTAATTACTATTCTCGCAAGTTTGTCGTGGTGTCTTCACCTTACATCAAGATTGTGAATATCGCCTGATCACGACGTCTCTTCGTCTCTATAAAGTCTCAACAAGAAGTAGCCTTTTCTTCAAAACGATCTCCTCTGGCCGAGGCAGTTTCTTCTTCAATTCTTTCTCGCTTCTTCCTCGTTCTTTCTTTCCTTCCCCGCCTCTCTCCTCCCGCATTTGACATCCCACCGCGAGACTGCCCGTGCGCAAACATGCACAGAAGCGAGAGGAGTCGAAAAACGCCCGAGAGCCCTCAGACGTTGGACTGCACATTGCCTGTCGTTCTGTGTCTCCCGGAGCTACCGGTTCACACCCTCTTTTTTGTTCTTTCCTTCGTCTTTTCTTCCTCCTTCTCTTCTTCTCTATGCCTCAGACTCTGCATCGTGTACTGCCTCCTTGCCTCCTTTCATCTCTGCCCTAATTGCCATCCCTACACTGCTCTCACTCCAAACAAGCTATATCTTTCGCAGTCGTTTCAGATGCTGGTCATATAGCTTATCGTCATTTCATGAGCATAATTGTGTGTCTTGCCTCATGTGATCGAGCTTTGCAATTTAGCATCCCTCTTCGATTTAGACACGGGTGTAAAAAAATACACCTCGAGGGCTCGACTCTGGGGCTGTTTGTCACGTAGAAAATAAAATTAAAGCTTGTAGAGATTTTTGTATATTACTTTTTATTTTGTTTTTCTTTATGTGTTTTTGTGAACAATAAAATAGATTAGAGTCGAAGTAAAACAAAAACAAAAGAGGCCATAAAAAAAGTACACAGTAATGATCGAGAATCAAATCCCAAACAACGCAAAATACAGTTTGTTTCGTTTTCGAAAACAGTCAAGATTTAAGAGACAAACAACGAATAAAATAACAAATACTTTTCAATACGTTCGTAGATATTCCATCACTACAGAGTAATTGCTCTGCTCCTTGCTTGTGAATGAGGTTTCCGTTTCATACTCTGGCATGGTCACGTGCCTTCACATGAAGTACTTGGGGGGCGACAGATGGCTGCGACCCCACTAAAATTTGGGCTGGCGTCACAGTGAGACAAGGCCAACGCCAGCAAAACGAACATCAAGTTCAAACGCACGAGAGCAAACGCGCCTGACCGCGTTCCAGAGCACACATCTTGCGCCCCCATTCGCAGCGCACGACTGCACACACCCACGTCTCTCCTCCTTCTGTACATCTGCCGACGATCAAGACGACCTCGCTTTCCTTTCCGAATCGAACTACCAGGCGACAAGACAATGGCCCCGGTGGCGGTCGCGGCAGCGGCGGCGGCCGACCACCCTGCGGCGAAGCGGCGCAAGGTGCGCGAAGGTAACGAGCCGACAAAGACGACGACACAGACGGCCGACAAGCTGTCCATACGCGGGCCGAAGCAACCACCACCAAAACGGGCTCAGCGCCGCCAATCGACGGACTCGCCCTCGGCGCAGCTGACGGGGGCCGTAACCCATTCACGTGTTGACGACGACGACGACGACGGCGACGATGACGACGATGATGACGAGATCCGGTCGCCACGGCGAAGAGAGCGCAAACGACGAGAGCCGAGCTCGCTGCCATCATCCAGCGCGTCCCGGTCGCCACGACGGGCGCGGCGGTCGCGTTCGGCGTCGGCGTCTGACTCGGAGCTGAGCTCGCGCGCACACTCCCACACACCCTCGCACTCCCTCTCTCCCCCACGATCCCACTCACGATCGCGATCTCGATCCCGATCTCGTTCGCAGTCCGGCTCTCGCTCTCGGGCACGCGCCCGTTCCTCCAGCTCGCGCTTCAGCTCGCGCTCACGCTCCCGCTCGGCCTCACCACGGCGGACAAACGGGACAGACAGGACAAACAGGACAAACGGGTCGACGCCGCTCGACAGGGAGCAAACAAAACAGCAAGCACACACTCGTGGGCGGCGGCGGCGGCGGCGCCGCTCGGCGTCCCCACGCCCGCACTACCGCCGCGTGCTCGCCATGCGCGGCCACGAGGGCCCCATCGCCCAGGTCCGCATCTCGCCTGACGGCCGCTGGATTGCCTCGGCGTCGGCCGACGGTACCGCGCGCATCTGGGACGCCGCGACGGGCGCGCACATGACGACACTGGTGGGCCACGTCGCGGGACTGTCGTGCCTGGCCTGGAGCCCGGACTCGAACACGCTGGCGACGGGCTCGGACGACAAGGCGATCCGGCTTTGGGACCGTGTCACGGCGGAGCCGGCACATGCCGTGGGCGAGACGGCCGGCGACGGCGGGGCTGGCGAGGGTGGGGAGGATGGCGAGGACGACCATGGCGACGGCACCCGGGTGGCGGTCCCCTCGGCCGCCGCACTGGCCGTCCGCTTTGCACGCCGCCAGTTGCGCGAGGGTATCAACGGCACCAACGGCAACGGCACCGCCAGCAGCGGCGGCGCCCGCGGCACGCGCCTGCCGCTGCTCGGCCACCACAACTATGTTTATTGCTTGGCCTTTTCGCCCAAGGGCAACATTTTGGCCAGCGGCAGCTACGACGAGGCTGTCTTTCTGTGGGACGTGCGCGCGGGCCGCCTGATGCGCAGTCTTCCCGCGCACAGCGACCCCGTGAGCGGCATCGACTTTTGTTGCGACGGCACGCTTGTTGTCAGCTGCTCGACCGACGGCCTGATCCGCATCTGGGACACGGGCACGGGCCAGTGCCTCCGTACACTCCTCCTGCTCAACGAGGACAACCCGGCCGTGACCAACGTGTGCTTCTCGCCCAACGGCCGCTTCGTGCTGGCTTTCAACCTGGACTCGTGCATTCGGCTGTGGGACTACGTCGCGCAGCCGAGCATTGTCAAAAAGACGTACCAGGGCCATCTCAACAAGCGCTTTTCCATTGGCGGGTGCTTTGGCCGGTTGGCCGACAAAAAGGGCGCCAACTCCAAAAAGAAGCACAAGCCGTTTGTGGCCACCGCCAGCGAGGACGGCGACGTCGTGCTGTGGGACGTTGGATCCAAGGCCGTCGTTCAGCGCCTGCGCGGCGCCCACCGCGACGGCGTGTGCTTCTGGGTCGACGTGTGCGGTGCCACCATGGTCAGCTGTGGCCAGGACGGCTGGATCAATGTGTATCGGCATACGGAGGAGGGTGATGAAGAAGGTGAAGAGGTGCCTGGAGACAAGAACGAAAGCGAGGAAAGGGTGTAAGAGTGTAATGGAAGCTGGCAACGGGGTTGGCATGGAAGATTAAATACACACGGGAGGCGCTGCTGGTTTACGAATTACCGACGCTTGCATTTCGACGGCGAGACTGATATTTGAATAGGACAGGCGTTCTGGGACAATAAATGAGTAGTGTTTTTATTTTATGACCTGGCGTGTCTCGTTTAGGAAGCAAGTGAGAAATACAAAAGAGACCAATGGAGATATAAACAAAGACAGCAAAGAAAACAAATTCTAATATGCGAACCGAAACTATACTTTGCTTCCCCGATGAATGATATTGAGAACCAATAAAGACAAAAAGGAAGAAGACAGAAACAAAAAAGTTCAAAAAAGGGTTAATGCAAAAACTCCCCAAGAGTCAAGCATACCCGTCTGTCTGTCACCCCCTATATCGTCTCCCATCCGCCATTGTTAATGTCCATTTCCAGCTTGCGGCTGATAAAGCTCGGCACCCCGTGGCTCAGCCACACCGCCCGCAGCATCGCGTCGTAGCGCCGCTGGTTGAGCTGCAGAGGTCGCCCGTGCCGGAACCCCAGGTCCACCTCGCCGTACTTGTCTATGTATGGCGCGTACCCGTACGACCCCGACATGCGGTGCAGGTAGTAGATGCAGCACTTGCGGATGTTGAGGAACAGGCCCATGTTTCGTTGGCAACGCCGCATGTGCTGTTGTGCGCCGCCGATGCGGCGCCGCGCATGCGTCCGACCAATGCGCTCTTCCTTGAGACAGCAGATGGCCTGCCCGCAGAACACCTCGCCGCACAGCAAGCAAATCATCGGGTCCGACACGTCCTTGCCCGTTGTCGGGCACCGCGCCCGCGTGCACTCGTCCAGCAGCTGCTCAAAGTTTTGGGGAAGGCCCACCAGCTCGTAGATGCCCGGGTGGCTGAGGAGCGCCGACGAGGGCGGCGGCAGGTGCGCTGGCGACGCTCCCACTGTCGTTTTATTGGCGTTGCTCGGCGGCGCGCCCGAACCCGATGCAACGGACGTAGCGGGTGTCGGAAATTCGCCAGACATGGTGCTGCTGGCATCGTCTTCAGCGGGCCCCGCCACCGACACGTCCATGGCTGTCGTCGACAGGCTCGACATGGGCGATGCGGGCGTGTTGTTAGGCACCCGTGGCGTCGGCGTCTTGTGCTTGCCCCACGTCTGCGTGTAGTAGTGGTGCACCCAGCCGTTGACCAGCTGTTGCGTCGACATCGGCCAGCCCGCCGTCGGCGCCCGGTCCGTCAGCGCCGTGCACATGTCGTCAAACGACGGCAGCTTGAGCACCCCGCTCAGCCGTTCGAGCTCGGACAGCTCCGGAGCCGGCGACACATGGCTGTTGAAGTCGACACCTGCGTGCGCGTACATGAGCACGACCGACTTGCGCAAGAACACGAGCGCATACTTCTTGACAAAGTTGTAGTAGCCCTCGAGCGTGTTGACGACCTCCTGGTCGAACCCGCGGTTCGCGCCCAGCGAGTCCGTCGCCAACAGCGACGCGTCAATCACTGCGCTCTGCCGCCGGTTCGTGCGCGACCCGAGGTCCATGTGCGCAATATTCAAACAGAACAGCGCAAAATTTTCGAGCGCCGGGTCGCCACCGCTCTTGCGGTTCATCAGCTCGTTGAGATACGCCGAAACAGGGATGTTGCGGCCCATGTGATATACGACCTTGACCAGCTCCGCGAGGTAGCACAACCGCAGCACGTGCGCCAGTTCCATCTTGAGCGCCGGCACCATGCCGAACACGCTCTCACACAAGAAGATAAACGGATCAAGGCCCAGCAGCGGCCCGTACTGGTCCGCCGGGCGTGCCGTCGTCTCCGTCTCCTGCCCAAAGTACATGGTCACAAACAGCTGGCAGTGCTGCCGCTCGGCGTCGCGCCGGTACTCGCGCTCGATGCGGTTGTCACCGCCGTGCCGTTGTGCGCCAATCGCAATGTACGACGTCACCGTCTCGCACAGAATCCGCAGGTGCGTCAGCGACTGCTCGGGGATCTTGGATAGCAGTGTCATGCCGTACTCGGCGTCCGTGCCGCGCTGCTGGATCTCCACCGCCGAGATCGAATAGCCCACCGCCTGCGCGAGCGTGTCGCTCCCGTAAAGCTCGTTGCGCCCGCGCCCAGTGTCGATAGTTTGTAGCATCGGCAGGTCGTTGGTCCGAAGTGTCCGCTTAAGACGGCGGTATGCTGACACGAGGTCGCGCACCACGTTGACGAGCTCCGGTTGCACGCGCGCACCACTGCCCGTGGTAGCGCCGCCGGCGCCGGAGGCACCGCCTGGCGCACCGCCAGCTGCACCAGCGCCGCCAACACCGGCAGCCGCCGCAGCAGCCGCAGCCGCACCGGCCATGGCAGCCGGGATGGGCGGCCAGCCGGCCGCACCCAGCGCGCCACCCGGACCCGATGCCGAGGTCGGCCCTTGCAAGTAGTGCGGGCTCTGCGGCAGGCGCTCCCAGGCTTCGTAGACGAGCTGCGACGCCTTCTCTGACACACTGGTCAGAATCGACGACCCAATGTACTGGCGCTGCGTGGCCTGCACTTCGTCGGGAGGCCGGGGCGCGCTCAGCACATAGTACGCCTCACCCACCATCTGGCCGTCGAGGAACGGCGCAAAGGACGTGGTGGGTGCGAGCGCGCCCGGGTACGACTCTTCTTTGCCCTTCCAGACAATGGGCAAGAAGGCGTTTCCCAAGGCTTTGCAGAGCGGGCACACAAACTCGAGCTTCTCCGTGTCTTCGGGGTGGTGGCGCGCAATCTGCTGGTTGTGCCGGCGCAGCGTTGCCTCAAAGTACGCCTCGAAGCAGTGGTGGTGCATAATGTGGCCGCAGCCGACCGACAGCACGCCCGGCTGGCAGTTCTTGGAGGGGAAGCCCTTGCCGATCACCTGTCGCTCCGACTCGAATGGCTCGCCGTTGGTGCCGATCTTGACCACCTTTTGCCGGTTCTCGTGCGCCACGCCAAACGGCCGAATGCTCTCGGCGGACCGGTCGAGGTTCTTGGGCGTCGACGCCGCCTCGCGCACAAAATCGGGGTCCTGCAGGTCCGTTTGGCGCAGAATCAGGCTTTCTGTAAAAAAGGCAAACGTCCCGTGTAGCCGCCGGTCATCGGTGTCCTCTTGGCACAGGATGCACGTGCCGCTCGGGTACTTCCATAGCTTCTTCTGCTCTTCCTGGGCCGCCGACGACAGTGGCTCCATGTCCTCGTCTTCGTCGCCATCGTCCACGACGCCCCAGTCGATGTCGCCCTGGTTGGCCAGGAAGCTCTTTTGTTGCTCCTGGAACTGCGCCATCACGCGCGCCTGGCGGTCCATAGCCGCGCGCTTCTTGCGCTCGCGCTCCTCGTTGGCGTTGCTGCTGTTGTACGCCGGCGAGGCCGTGCTGATGCGGTCGACGGACACGCCAAGGCGCGCGTAGGCCGACTCAAAGTCCGTGGGGCGCTTCTGGCGCATGCGCTTGAGGATGAGCGTGATCTTGGGGTGGCAGGCCTTGAACTCGTCCTTGGTCGACATCATGTCGAGCAGCGAGACAATGGTCTTGGCCTCGGGCGACTCGGGCATGAAGTTGCTGCGGGCCTGTTGCGTCAGGGCGTAGCGGATGAACGATGCGGTAGAATCATGGCCCTGGGCGCTTTTGGCACCCGCACCATAGGTCTTGTCTTCGGCGATAGCGATGAGAACCAGGTGCAGGACGACCTGCAGGAACGCCTCGATGCGCGTAAAGGGCACCGTGGGCGTCAGCTTTTGGGCGACGAGCGGGTACAGCAGCGAATAGTAGATGAGCTGTGCAAACACGCCCGTGCTCGTAAAGTCGGACAGCCCGACAAAGGCGCCTGTTGTGATGGATTGCAGCTTGGGCTCGTAGACGATCGACTCGGCCGGCTGCCCCGTCTTCTTGGCCATCCACTTGCGGTAGGCCGTCTCGGACTCCTCGCGCTGGTTCTTGTTGTAGTGCGCGCTGTAGGGGTCGACCTCCTCAATGTACTGCGGGTCGAGCTCAAAGGTGCCGACGTCGGTGTTGCCGTCGGGTGACTTGAATGTGGCCATCTCTTCGAGCACGTCCTGGAAGTTTTCTTGTTCTTGGAAGCGGTCGGGCAGCTTGTTGCAAATGTCCGTATAGGACAGTGGCTTGAAGCACAGGACATGGATAATGTCGCGGCGCAGGGCCAGCAGCTGGGTGGCGTTGTCGTCCTGCGCGTCGACTAGGGACGTGCGGTCGCTGACGAGCACGATGAGCAAATGGACCATGTCCTCAATGACGTCCAGATGCTGCGAGTCGTCCTGAGCCTCGGCCTTTTGCTCGAAAATGCCCTTGACCCAGCGCTCCATGCCGAAGCGGTCGATGATGGACACCAGCACGCGGCTGGGGTTGCAGATCACAAGAGCGGTCTGCAGCAAGAAGATATCGCGGTGGTGGGCGACATCCCGCTGGCTGACGCCGCGGTAGGTGCCGGCCTGGTGGCGCAGGCTGATACCGTTGCGCACCCACATGCCGGCCTTCATCTGGGCGAGCCAGGCGCACACGCGCAGGGGGTAGTCGAAGGCGGCCATCAGGTAATCCTCGGGGGTCAGGTTGAGGCGGCGCGGCATCAGCTTGCGGCCCATGGAGCGCGGCTGGGTCTTGAGCTCTTGGGTGGTGAAGCTGAGATAGTGGCGCAGGTTCTCGAGGGAGAGCGACTTGCCGCACTCGATGAGCCACGATAGGGTGTAGTGCAGCGCGTGGTGGAAGCTGATGGGCTGCTCCTCGACGACAAAGCGCACGACGTCGTAAAAGGCGGCCGGGTCATCAAACTCAAAGTCGGACAGGACGCGGAACTGAACCTCGTCGCGGATCTCGGCCTGGCTGAAGCGCTGGCGCTCGGCGCCGATGGAATTGAGAATGACGGTCTTGGCGGTGTAGCGGATGGCGCGGGCCAGGTGGCCGAGGTCGGGGCCCTGTAGGTTGCGGTAGGCATCCGAGAACTGACGGCACAAGCGGTTGATCTCGCGCGTGATGAGCGAAGCACTGATCCAGGTGCCGGTCTCGTACTCGACGTGCTCGCCGATGGCGCGGGTGTTGGGGCAGATGCCTTGGTGCAGCTTGACGAGGTCGAGGAATTGCATCATGTAGCGGTCTTCGGTGCGCAGGCACTTCTGGACGTGCGGCGAGCTGAAGAGGTACTTGAGGTCGACGAAGAAGTGGTACATGCGACGGTTGGTCACGGAGCCCGAGTCAAAGGCAAGGACGGCGTTGGACGACACGTCCCACGGGTGGCCGACCTGGCGCGTTGTCAAAAAGGTGTAGAGGATGGCCATGAGGCTGGTCAAGAAGTTGCCGCGCTCGACAATTTCGGTTGTGATTGAGGGTGTGGTCAGCATCTGCAGCGAGATGTTGATAATGGAGTGGTCCGGCTCGCGGTCGCCGATGAGGTAGAGCTGGGCCAGGGTGGTGTAGAGGCCGGCAAAGCGCAGGCCGAGCACGCGCTTGAACTCGGGGATCGTGACGACGGTTGAGATGTAGAGTGAGCGCAGGTCGTTGCGCACCTTCTTCCACATGCGCAGGTCGAACAGGATTAGCCAGTCCAGGCGCACGCGCTGGAACAAATCTTCGGCGGGGGGCACGCCCTCGACTTCCATATAGTCGGGCGGCACGCCGAGCCAGTAGCGGCCCGGGTTGGGCGGCTCAGCCTTGTCAGACAGCAGGTTGTTGCCGGGTGTCTTGGGGATGTCCAAGCCGGACTTGGCGTACGCGGTCGGGGCGATCAGCGGCTCGGCGGTGTCTGAGTCTGACGGTGTCACGTCCCGGTCGCGGGGGTTGCGGCGTGAAGATGCTGCTGCTGCCGCACTTCGTGATGCAGAGGCCGAGGTGTCCGGGTTGTGTGGAGCTGACCCCCGGCGTGACCGTGACGACGTTGTCCGGGGCTGTGATGATGCTGCTGGTGGCGGCGGCGGCGGAGGAGGGGGTGGGGGTGGTGGCGGAGGAGGAGGCGCAAAGCCTGACATGGCGGCCTCGTCTTCTTCGAGCGGGTCCTGGGCCGGCTGCCACGAGCCGCCCTCAATCACCATTTCGCTGTCTGTGGCGCGGGCAGCCTCGTTGTTGATGGTGGAAGACTGGCCTTCGCCTGCGTCGTTTCTTGGCTCCTCGGTCTGTGTGCCCTCGTCCCGTCCTGTCTGTGCCTCCGTCCCGTCGGGCTGCACGTCGATCATCATCATGTCGTCGTTATCGACTGTGAGTTCGCCACTGAGCATCTCCATGATGGCAGCGCCCAGGACGGCTCGCTGGGTATCTCCGTCGGCGCCTTCCCCGAGCAGGTCGCCGTCGTCATAGTCGTCGTCCTCGTCCTCGTCGTCTTCCTCGTCGAGGGCATCGATAAAGCCGTCCATATCGTCGTCGTCATCGTCGTCGTCGTCGTCGTCCATGTCTGCGCCCGCAGCGAGGGCGGCCTGTTGAGCCGCACGGCGCATGCGAAGCAGGCCGATCTCGTGGGCGAGCACGGGGTTCGACTCCGGGTCCTGGGTCAGCAGCTCCTCGTCGTCAATGCCGTTGGCGCCCACAATGGCGTGTGTGGCCGGGCTGCCCTTGCGCCAGGGCCGCAGCAGCTCCTCGCAGACGACGCGACGCAAAATGTCGTGGTCGTTGCCGACGCTGCAGCCGGAAATGTCGCCGAGCCACTCGATGATGGTGCCGCACATCTGTTCGCGGAAGGTGTCGCGCGAGGAGCGGATGGTGACAGTGACCTTGATGTCCTCGAGGATGCGGGCGGCGTTGAGCAGCTCCTCGATGCTCTTGGAGTGCATGAGCAGGCTGCGGCCGATCTCGTCGGTCTCGTAGGCGCGGGCAAGGCCAGCGGGCAGGGTGGTTCTGCAGGCGCGGGCGACCTGGTTCATAACGTCGGTAACGGTGTGTTTCTCGTCGTTCCACAGCAGCACGGCAAACTCGTCGGCGGGGCTGGCGTCGCTGGCGTCGCCGTCGCCGTAGGTGGCCGACAGACGCGACATACGCTCGTCCTGGCGGATGGATTCGAGCGTCTTGGTCTGGCGCAGCTGCTCTGGTGAGCACGAGATGACGTCGCACATAAAGTCGAGGGCGCGGCCAATGGTCATGCGGATGCTGGCCTCGAGATCGAGCGGCGTGCCGGCGGGCGCCTTGCCCTTGTCCTTACCAGAGGACGAAGCGCCGCCGTGTGTGTGGCCGGTGGGGTCGGTGTCCTCGGTCCAGGCCGAGTGGATGGTGCAGAACATGGGCGTCTTCCAGGCTTCTGGGTCGCCGCAGTCACAGCAGCCGCTGTTGCCGGGCGACACGCTAATCCGAACCATGTGTCCGCGGTGGTCGGTGGACTCGAAGCAGCGGCTGCAGAGACAGCACGTGTCGTCGGTGCCGCAGGTCTTGCACGAGTAGGTAGCCTCACCGGGGCGGAAGATGTGGCCGCAAGCGTGTCCGCGCGCGGCCTCGGTGTACTCGGCGCCGTTGACGGCGCCCTGGGCCTCACGCAGCTTGAGTGTACCGCCTCGCGCTGGCCCGCCGACGGTAGGGAAGAAGAGTTCCATGTACTGCTCGTTCCCGTTGGCCATGCACCAGAACAGGCTGCCCAGCAGCTGATTGGCCACATTCTCGTTGTAGCGGTTGTCGTACTGGGCTGAGAGGGTCTTGAGGAACTGGCAGAGCTGCCGTTCCTGGGTCGTCATGGCGGCGGCCATGGTCGTGTGTTGTTATTGGAGATGGGGAGACAGACGGGGCGATGGCGGGGTGTGAGAGGTGAGAGAGAGAGGAGAAGGGGGAAGAAGGAGGTGTCGGAGCGAAGCGGCGTCGTTCCTCAGGCCCGTCGATGTCTGGTCATGGGCGCAGGGAACGACGGGGGTGTGTGATCGGGCGTGAGTCTGTTCCTGGGGTGCGAGTGACGCTATTTGGGCCGTCTCGAGATGCAGGTCGAATGGTGGGACAGAATGGTGGCAGCGTGGTTCGGAGCTCGAGGTGAGACAAAACACAGACATAAATCGACAGTTCCCAAGCGCCCCAATGTTGGGAAATGTGGTAAGAGGAGACGAAAACCTCCTTTTTCGGCAGAGGTGTTCGTTTTGGAGGTGTTGGGGGGCGTTGGGGCGAAGATGTCGATTTGTGTGTGTGTGACGATGGTCTTTTCGTCACTTTCCTGCCACCTGCTGGTGTGGTGGCCGTGGTCGGTCGCTACTGCCTTCTGTTGCCGCTAGGGAGGGAGCTGAAGACGCACAACGCCAAACAGCACTTAGGTTAGCAGGGGGCAAGAGGTGGGGTTGCCGCCCTAGGAAGGAGCGACTTTGGGGGTGTTTTGGGGCAGTTTGGGGGGCGGGAAGGCACGCCACAGTGCTTGTCGAGGCAGCGCGGGGTTTCAGAAGGGCAGGCGCCAGTGTGATCTTCAAGCCTGAGAGAGCTTGTAGCTATTATTCAGCTCGTGCGGCAAGAGCGGGAGCCGGCCTCCAGCGGAACAGGGGAAGCTCGATTTTTTACTCGTACAATTGCGCAAACGTCGCCATCTCCTGCTCCGCCCCTGAAGGCCCTTCTAATCACTGATAGGCGCTGTCTTTGGCGGACTTACTCGGCACCCTCCGTCATCGGCTTACGAGCACGGCCGGCGAGGACCCGGAGCTCTGAAGTCTGAGACTGACACCCTGACACGAAGTCACGTGATGGACAGCCTCTTTATTACAGAGTTGAGATGACATATTCCAGAGACTCGTCCACTCGGCCAATTCACAATCAATACCGTTCACTCGCTCTCTCTTGTGGTGAAATTCTTTCTTTTGAAATCGCCCTATCCAGGGTTGTGTGTGGTTTTTGTACAAAAGTGACCCGTCCCGCCGCACCACGCACGGCGAGGCGGTCCGTGATGGGACGAAAGACGAGCCCGTCTAGCGCTCCAATGCACGCCGTCTATCCATGTCTTCTCCGTCTTCCGTGTTTTCGTTGATATTTGCTTCATGTTCTTGACCCTAATCCAACACATGCTTACTCGTCGTCCTCATCGCCGCCCTCCAGGTACTTGGACCGGATGTCCTTCCATTGGCGCTGGAAAGTGTTAGCAGAAGTCCATTTGTCGAGAGAAAGAGCACTATTGGGTGGTGCTGGACTTACGCCGCGGTTGATGTTGTCCCAGAGCTTGTTCATGCCGGTGTCGTAGGCCCTAGATACAATGTCAGCATTTTGTCGTGCGTCGTCTTTTGGTTGTGTCGCGCAGTCGCAGTCTCGTCGACCCGGGATGGTGTCCTCACATCTGGAAGCCGAATGCCGCGCCGAAGACGACGGTAAGCATGGCGTAGTTCTTGCGAAACAGAGCGCTGTAGGAGGCGTGCGTGTTAGAATGAATGTGGTTGACAATATGGATGGACGGGAGGGAGCTAGCTGGTCGTCGAGGCCGTTGCGGGAGGGACTTGCTTGTAGATGGAACCGTAGGCGGCCTGAAAGAGAGAAGAAAAAAACAGTTAGCAACTGGCTATGGCGGGAATTGGCAGCCTGCGGGCCCAATGGCGACGTCAGAACGGATCCTCGGCGCGACTTGAAGCTGCGCCGGAGGATGTCCAATTGAGTTGTCGGCCCGGGGAAAAGGTGGGAGGTGGCGCGCGTACCATTGTAGCAGAGATCGATGTCTTGCGACGGGCGATTGGGAGAAGATCGGGGGTGGAAGAGGTGGGAGGTGGTGCGTGGGAGCGAGAGGGCGTTGCGTTTTGCGAATTTGCGGGCGTGCGGGTTTTTGACGGTGGTGGTTTGACGATTTTCGGGAAGTCTCGCCAAAATGGAGATGCTGTTTTTCCAGTCTTACCTAATCTTCCGCCTAACCAGCATCTGGTGTCGTATGATTGGCTGGAGCTGGGTTATGGACCTCGAAGTTGCTGGGAAGGCAGGAAGGGCTGCTGGCGGACCCACTCTCGTGTGCACATGCCATCGTCGGACGGGGAAGGCACGAAAAAAAGTCCAGTCCCATTTTAAACACAGTCCCATTTAAGGAAACAAAAAAAAAGAGAAGGAAAAAAAATAAGAAAAAAGAGCAGGATAAAATTTGTTGACGACACATCTTATTTTTGTATTTGGTTCTACTCTCTCCCCGTGTCATACACACCACTGGAAACAACCCCACCATGGCTTCGCAGCCGACCAATGCGGGCATCATCACGGACGCGGCCGGCGTCCGTCACATCCCCGAGTCGACGCGGGCGGACGGCAGCACGCGGCGAGCGATCAAGATCCGGCCGGGCTACCAGCCGCCTGAGGACGTGGCGCTGTACAAAAACCGTACGGTGGAGAACTTTCGCAACCGCTTTAAGGGCGGTGTGCCGGGCGCCGAAGTGAAGGAGGAGCCGAACGTTCCGAGAGCGACGGTGACGGCCGGAGCGACGGCCTCTGTCCCTGGAGCTGTCCCTGGAGCTGTCCCTGGTGCTGTCCCTGCCAGTGAAGCTACCTCGGCTGAGAGTGCCGCTGCTGCCAACAAGAACGCCAAGCGCCGCGAGGCCCGCAAAAAGGCAGCAGCAGCTGCCGCGGAGACGACCAGCCCTGCGACGACGACGACGACGACGAGCACCACCACCACAGCCACTACGACGGAGGCTGCGCCTCCGGTGCCGGTTGAAGACCCCCAGGCCGAACGCGAGAAAAAGGCACGCGGCCTCAAGAAGAAGCTCAAGCAGGCCAAAGAGCTCAAGAGCAAACGCGACGTGGGCGAGACGCTGCTGCCGGAGCAGATTGCCAAGGTGATCCGGATTAACGAGCTGGTGCGGGAGCTGGACGCGCTGGGCTTCGACGCCGACGGCGAGAGCAAGACATGAAGAAGAGACGAATGGCTGTGCCGACTCGGCACACGGATTTTACCTTCTCTGCAACAACGTCTGCAGCCAATCGCAATTGCCCACGCTTATAGCGGTACTGGCGCCCGGCATGCTCTTCGGATCCCCGGGATATGGCCGCCATGCTTGCCGACATGTTTTCACCTGCGTCATGCGGCATGCCATGTTTAGGCCGCCGAGACCGCCGAGGGCCGCTTCATCCGTCGGCAAAGTGGGATGGAGATGCCTTCATGCCGGCTTTGACTACAACGGTCTCCGAATCAACAAAAACCGGCGCCAAGAGAGTCTTCGTGGAGGAGAGAAGACAAGAAAAAGGAAGAAAAATAAGGCAAGGGGTTGAAGGAGATACGCTCAACAACGTGCTGTTCGAAGATTGCTGAAGATTGCTTGAAAAAGTGTTGGATAGAGTGTTCTGTACTGTCTAGTCTATACTGTAAGATAGCTCTCGTCTAGGTATATATACACACACGCCACAGTTTGTATACACACCCGCCACCATTTACCGCCCATTCTTTGCATTCGCCTCGTCGGCCCGTGTGCAGCACTCCTCCATGACCTTCCAGAAGCCGGGAATGTCCAGGCCGCGCGGGATGCGCACGCCCTCGGCGCCGGGCGGCAGCAGCTTGGCAATGGTGCGCCCCGTCTCGGCGTGGCCGGCGAGCGCCTCGTCGGTCGTGCCGTCCGTAACGACCGTGACCTCGTAGCGCTCGGCCACGGGCTCCGCCACACTGTTGCTGTTGTCGTGCACATAATCGTAAAACGGAATCTCGGCCGCCGTGCCCGTCAGCACCGCCGCCACGGCGATTGGGTCGTGCAGCGGCGGGCCCGCAGAGATGCCAAACACCTTGTTGTACGTGTCGGCAAAGAAGTTGAGCAGCTGCACAAGCATCGTGCGCAGCACCGTCTTGCCCTGCCCCGGTTGGTTCTCGGCCACGACGACCGAGTTTGGGGAGAGGGGCCCGTGTAGCAACAGGTCCTGCACCTCGGCCGTCGCGAGAACAAGATGCGTCAGGTCGAGCGGCACGAGCGTCGTTTTGCGCGCGAGGCGCGGGTTCTCGAAAACGCGCGCGGCGGCCTCCGGGTCGAGCAGGATGTTGAACTCGGCGTAGGCGGTGGTGTTGCCGATGCGCGGCTTGCCGTCGACCTCGCCGGCCACGGCGGCCGTGAACCCGCCGCCGACGGCGCCGCCCATGATGGACAGCCCGCCGAGGTGGTCTGCGATCTCGGGGTGCTTTTCGAGCAACAGGGCAACGTTGGTTAGCGTGCCCGTGGCGACGAGCCAAGGAACGCCGGCAGGCTCGGCCAGTAGCGCGGCGGCCATGGCCTCAATGGCCTCGGCGGCGTCGGTGCTCTTGGGCGGCATGCGCGGCTCCGGCAGCAGATCGGTGCCGTCGAGGCCCGTCTCGCCGTGGATGTCGGCGCCGGCGGTCATGGGCGGGCGTTCGATGGGCTGCGACGCGCCGGCGTAGACGGGGACATCCTCCTCTCTGGAGATGGCTGTGAGGATGGACCTTGCGTTCCACAGGGTGTGTCTGGGGGTTAGTTAGTATGGCAGTAACCGTTTGTTGGTGTCCATGAGGCAGTTACTTTAGCGACGCATTGCCATAGACGGCGGAGATGCCAAGGAGACGGAGGGCCGGGTGATGGGCGGCCATGAGAATGGCAAAGACGTCCTGCGGGGGTCAGCGAGGAACTGCCAGGAGCTCCGGGAGGGACATGTACTTACATCGTGGCCGGGGTCGCAGTCGAGCCAGACCGGGACTGGTGTTTGTATTTTGGCCATGGCGAGGAGGGCTGGTGGGATGTGAGGAAGAGTGGTGAAGATGAGGAGGTTGAAGTTGGATGCTAACTAGGAGACGGCAGAGGGCGTGGGTGGGAGACGGGGAAGGCGCTCTGCTTCTGTTGGGATTGATAAAAACGAGAGAAAGCACAGGAGAGCTGTAGACGTCTGTTGGCGGGCGGGACCGATGATAGTTGCTCAACGCGTATCTCGCCGAAGCTTATCGTGGGTTGGAGGTGGTTGAGTTGAGGCCGTATTACTGGTTGGTCTCGCCGATTCGGGCCTAACATGGTGCTAAAGTCCCCCGCTTGGCAGAGGCCGTCGCCGCTGTCAATGGCCGCCGTTGGCAACTCGGCTAGCGGCGGATTTCAGGGTCTTTTGGGCGTTCAGGGGCAGCCCAGACACGGCAGGCACTACAGCCTAACTGGCGGGCCAACATCCCTCTATTACCACCACATATTATCATCACCTCTGTATTACGCAGTTGCACGCAAATGGGTATATTCGGCAAAATATCTATCACTTTCTGTTCTCGCCGCCTTCCTCACGATGCCCCCTCACGCCGCTTCTCGAGCACGCGCATCACGTCCTCGGCATTGTTGCCGTCGCCCTTGCGTTTCTTGCCGCCGCGTTTGCGCTTGGCCTTGTCGCCGCGTGAACCGCCCTCTTCGTCATCGTCATCCCCAACATTGGCGCCCCCCCGCCACGTCGACAGTCGTTCCTTGCGGCCACCTTCCCGGTCCTCGTCCAAGTCCTCCGTGTCCTCCAGCCGGTTCGTGCCAAAGCCCATGTCCAGGTCCTCGGCATCGCGGTCGCTGCTCTGCATCAGCTTCTTGAGGCGTGCCTCGCGCTCGGCCTCTTTGGAGAGCGCCTGGTTCTTGGCTTCTGACTCGGTCGCCTCGCGCATTTGCTTCGCCTTGCGCAGTGCCGCCAGCACCGACGGGTCGTCGAGTGAGGGTCCGCCGCGCGATGTCTCTTCGGAGAGTAGCGTCGACCCGCCAAAGTAGTTGTTTCTTTGCTTCGCGGTAGTCGGCTCTGCTGATTTTCCTGCTGGTTTTCTTTCGTCTCTCGGAGACTGCCGCCGCCGCCGGTCGTTGTAGCTGCTGCGTGATGCATCGCTGGCCTCGCCGTCTTCCCGGCTGCTTGCTGTTGACGACCGCCTCCTCCGTTTGGCGTCTCGGCTGTCTGTGTCGTCCTTGTCCTTCTCCTGCTTCGTCTCGCCCTTCGTCTCCTTGCCCTTGTCCTCGTCGGACTCGCTTTCGTCGGAACTGCCCGAGTCCATGCCCGCCAGAGGATCGTAGTCGGAGCCCGCGTCATCGAAAATGTCCACTTCCTTGGCCGCGGCTGCCGCTGCTTCGGCCTCCTGCTTCTTTCTGTAGAACTCGGGCACCTCCATGCCCAGGACCTTGCCTTCGGGTTTTGGTGTGTCGTGCGATTCGGTGTAGGCTGCCGGCGCCGCTGCTTTCCGTACTTTGCGCTTCTCGTGCCCATCCTCGTCCACAATCACCAGCACCTCGCGTCCGCGGCCGTCGATCTCGATGCGCGATCCTGCGGCTTGAGGCGCGCCAATCTTCTTGAAGCGTGAGCCCAACACAGGTTCTGCTGCGGCTGCTTTTGTCTGCTTGGCCGCCTCGCGCGCCGCCTTCATCTCCGCCAGGATCTGGTCGCGCGACCGTTTTTGGCCGGCCGCTGCCGTCGTGGAGTACTGGCCCTTTTTCTTGGCCTTTTCACGCTCGACGGCTTGCACTTCGGAGCCTTCGATCTTTTCAAACTCGTCGTCGACGTCGGGTGCTGGTGCCGCTTGCTCTGCGGCGTCGTCTGCTTCGTCCTCCTCTGCCTTCTCTTCCTTCCCCTCCCCCTCCCTCCCAAAAACATCCTCGCCCATGCGCACACGGTTGAGCAGCTTAAAGTCCAGGCCCTTGACCAGGTGTGTGCTCGACAGGTCGCCGCCCGCGATCTCGAACCGCAGCTTCTCGTACACCGCCTGCTCAACCTCGCCCTTTTTGTGTAGTTCTTCGAGCGCCGCCAGCCGTGCTGCCCGGTCGTCCCCGGCATCTTGTTCAGACCGCATCTTGGCCCGGTCGACGTAGCCCGCGGCGAACTTACTGCCCTTGGGCTTCGAGGTGCGGATCTTGTTTTTCTTCTTGTCGCCATCGGCGTCGTCGTCGTTGTTGTACCGCTCGGCCAGCTGCCGCGCAAAGGCCATTCTGCTGACATCGCTTCCGTAGCGTCTGCACAAGGTGTTAGCACAGTAAATACAAAGCGATCGACTGGTCTAGGGGAACGTACGGCGTCATGGGAATGCTCGCTTTCTGTCGTGATCCCAGCGCTCTTGGCGCCCCCGGTGTTGCGCTGCTGCTGGTGGCTCCATTCTTGCTGCTGGACGACACGCCCGAGCCGAGGGCCAGCTTCCGAAACTGGTCGTTGTTCATTGTGGCGGTGGGCGTGTAATGCGACACGATTGTCCAGCCTCGTCGATGTCGTGAAGTTGAATGACGAAGTTCCAGGTTGGAGGGCTGTCTGCCAAAAGTTTACAGTGGGTCGTGCTGAAAGAGCGCCCCGATTTAGTGCTTGGCGACTCACGTGCTTTCGCGGACGATGGCTGCTTTACAGGCACCTGCCCACTTTTGCCACTTTACGCGAGGCGCGTAATCTTCACCACTCCAACCCTCTCACTCAAACTACAACCACAACTGCAGGCATTCCCTTGACTAGTCAACCGATTGGTCCGTTCGCTGGCGGACATTATGTTGCTTTTGAAGTCGACCGGCGATGGCTAGTGTCGCTGCCTGAGCTGGGTGACTTTCATCGAGGACAATATCTTTTTTCTTTTCTTCACCACTTTCGATCTTATCCGACGACAACTCGGATCGTCCGGCCTTTACTGGCCGTCTCACCCTCGCCACCCACCCGCCATGGCCAACCGGCAGCTCGAAAAGAACTCGGCCGCCGTGCGCAAGCAGCTTGAGACCCGCAAGTTCGAGGGCGAGGATGGCGAGGAGTACGGCGCCAGCCGCTTCGGCGAGTTTGGCGACTACTTCCGGCGCAAAAAGCTCAAACTCCAAAACGAGGACGCCATCATGCGCCAGTCCGTCCAGGGCAAGCCGCAGATCTTCAAGGATGTCGTGGCCCACGTCGCCAGCTACACCCAGCCACCGCCCGAGGAGCTCCGCCGGCTGCTGGTCTTGCATGGCGCCGCGTACATCAAGTACCTCGACTACAAGACCATGGTGACGCACATCGTTGCGTCGACGCTGCCGCCAAAAAAGGCCGACGAGTGGCGCCGTCTGCGCGTCGTGCGCCCGGCCTGGGTGGTCGACTCCATCGCCGCCGGCCGGATGCTGCCCTGGTCCGACTACCGGCTGATCAACGAAGGCCCCGGCCAAAAACGGATCCAGGTCGACGGCGGCAAGATGGCCGTGCAGGCCGGCCGACCCGACCAGATGGCCGGCTACCGCGAGCAGAGCAAGGATAGCTACTACGCCGACCAGATGCAGCGGCTGGCGGCAGCCCACGAACGTGCAGGCTCTACCACGTCGAGCATCTTCCAGCAGCTCGAGACGGCGGTGCTCGGTGAGGACGGCGAGAACGACGACGAGTACGGCCGATTGGCCGACGAGCGCGACCTTCCCAACCTGGGCACCGACAGCGACCCGCTCTCGTCGTTGGAAAAAGACAAGGTTGGCAAGGCAGAAGGTTTGAGCGACAGCTTCTTTGGTGTCGGCGACACACCAGAGGGCATCGACGTCGAAGATACATACATGAAGGAGCCGGAGCCATACCAAGATCTGCCACCAGGGCAGGGACTGCTAAACGACAACTATCATGAAGACGACGAACACATGGCAACCCCTCAAGACGACTCACCTAGCAAGCCACCACGAGACACACCGCAACGAAAACCCATCACGTCCGAAGAGCACAATGCTCTGCTGCTGGCCGACCCCAAGATCCGCAAAGCCTCCACGGCGAACCCCGAGTTCCTCAAGCAGTTCTACTCGGAGAGCCGGCTGCACCACCTATCCACCTGGAAGGCCGAGCTCAAGTCCAAGATGCAGCGTCTTGCGGCCGAAAAGGGACGACATGTGGCCGCCCCGAAGACTAGCAAGGGCAGCAAAAAGAGGCGGTATGTCGCGCACGTTGACTTTGACAGCTTCTTCTGCGCCGTGTCGCTCAAGAGCGCGCCTGATTACGTCGACAAGCCCGCCGCTGTGGCCCACTCGGCCGGCAGCGCCTCTGAGATCGCCTCGTGCAATTACCCGGCGCGCAAGTTCGGCGTCAAGAACGGCATGTGGATGCGCCGCGCACTCGAGCTGTGCCCGGACCTCAAGGTGCTGCCGTACGATTTTCCGGCCTACGAAGAGGCGAGCGCGCTGTTCTACGAGGCCATCCTCGACGTTGGCGAGGGCACCATCGTCCAGAGCGTCAGTGTGGACGAGGCCCTGGTGGACATTACGAACCTTGTCGTTGAAAAGGGCCACGGCGACACAAGTGACCCAAGCATCCTGTCCCGCGAGCAGGACGTGGCCAACACGCTGGCCTCCACCCTTCGACAACAGATCAAGAACCGAACTGGCTGCAACGTGTCCGTGGGCATCGGCGGCAACATTCTGCTCGCCAAGGTGGCCTTGCGGCGCGCCAAACCCGCCGGCCAGTTCCAAGTGCGACCCGAGGACGTGCTCGACGTGCTCGGCGAACTGAAAGTCGATCAGCTGCCGGGCGTCGCCTACAGCATCGGCGGCAAGCTCGATGAGATCGGCGTAAAGTCTGTCAACGACCTGCGCGCCCTCTCCAAGGACCGCCTCGTCACCGTGCTCGGGCCCAAGACGGGCGAGCGGCTCTACGAGTACGCACGCGGCATCGACCACGCGGCCGTCGGCGACCAGCCCGTGCGCAAGTCCGTGTCGGCTGAGGTCAACTGGGGTATCCGCTTTGTTAGCCAGGAAGAGGCCGAAGAATTTGTCTTGAACCTATGCAAGGAACTCGAGCGTCGGCTGCTCAACGAGCAGGTGCGGGGCCGCTCGCTGACCATGAAGATTCTGAGAAGGGCCGCCGATGCGCCGCTGGACCCCGAAAAGCACCTGGGCCACGGCAAATGCGACGTCTTCAACAAGAGCGTGGTCTTTGGCGTGGCGACGCACGACGCCGAGCAGATTGCGAAGGAGGCCGTGTCCATCCTGCGGTCCTTCCACTTTTCTCCAGGCGACCTCCGGGGCCTGGGCGTGCAACTGCAAAAGCTGGAGCCGATCCGGGGCGGTGGTGTCGCTTCGGCTGCACTTGATAGCAGTCAAAAGAAGTTGTCGTTTGGTAGTACAAGCGTGTCCGCCGGTGCGCCGAGACCAAAATCGACCGGCCCCGTTCTGCAGCAGCCTGTCGACAAGCCCACGCCGCTACGAAAGAGCATATTTACGACGCCGATCGCGCCTCCTATTAACAGGGCAGACAAGATGGAGGAACCCAAGAAAGAATATAGAGACAGTGCGCCGCCATTCATGGCGTTTGCGAGCACGCAGTTCTTCATGC
Source organism: Sporothrix dimorphospora (assembly GCA_021397985.1). Lineage (NCBI taxonomy): Eukaryota > Fungi > Ascomycota > Sordariomycetes > Ophiostomatales > Ophiostomataceae > Sporothrix > Sporothrix dimorphospora. The sequence goes on from WOUA01000049.1 coordinate 266,340, forward strand.
CGGCCAACCCAGACCCCAGCGTCTTGGCAGAACTACCACCGGACATTATTCGACGACTCGTCGGGCAGCAGCCGAGAGAGGCTGAGAGTCGTCCGGGCAGTGGTAGCAACAGCAACGGCAGCAACAGCAGGAACCTGTCGCCTGTCAAGCGAGAGTCGAGGGGAACGAGTCCGGCGTCGGCCTTTGGGACAACAGCCGTTTCCAGTTTGGACGACCTTCCGCCAGACATTGACCCTGAAGTATTTGAAGCACTGCCGGCCGACATGCGCGCCGAGGTGCTTGCCGAATACAGGCGCCACGCACGGCAGCAGTCCAACTCGCCGGCGCCTTCACCCCGCCGCGGCACCAAGACGAAGGCCGTCAACTTGTCAGGAGGCAGCGGCAGCAGCAGTGGCAACCATAATAAAAAAGGGTCACCGGTCAAGCGCGGGATCTGGGGTACACGGGGCCTCGCAGCGGCGGCAGCTGCACGCGAACGCCGGCACGATGCCCAAGCCAACCGCGTGCAGACGAGCATCTTCATGCCGCTGCCGCCACCCGAGGAACATGGCAACGACAGCAACGGCGACGACGAACTGGAAGAGCTTGACCCCGAAGTCCTGGCGGCACTACCTGATGACATGCGCGAGGAGGTCCTCGAAGACTACCGACTACGCCAGCAGGCGCGCCAGGCACAGCAGGCACAACAGCTACAGGCACAGCAAGCGCTGCGGTTCGAGATGCCTGCCAACCGCGGCCGCAGCGGGGCCCCTACCGTCCAGCAACCGAACGGAGAAGCATCGACCACTCTCGAACGAAGACCGCTACAACCGTTTAAGCGACCCATGCTCCAGTTCCCTGAACCGCCGCCCAAGATGAGCTTCCGCGCGTCGTCTTCTGCCAACTCCTCGTCTTCGTCGGCCGAGCAGGAGCCGCCTGTGGTGCTGTCGCTCGCCGAGACCAAGGCTATGCTCAAGACGTGGCACGGCGCGACGCGCGAAGAAGGCCCCCACGAGACGGACGTTGAGGTGTTCGAACGGTACCTTGCGGGTGTCATTACGCAGGAGTGCGACATGGAAAAAGCGCGCAAACTGGTCGTGTGGCTGGCATGGTTGGTTGACGAGGACGACGAGGGAGAAGACGACGAAATTGGAGGCGTGGGTCAGCAGACCTGGCAGTTTGCGCTGGGCCACGTCAAAGAGGCCGTGCAGGCGGCGATGCAGTCACGAGGACTGGGGCCGCTGCAGTTTTGAGTGTTCACTGTTTGGACGCTGCGTGGAAAGACGAAGAATCTTCTTATAAGATGCCCTTAGAATGTCTGATTTGACTAATAACGATACGAATGATACCCCCATGAGTTAAAGCAAATCTATTGCGCCTGATGCAATCCGTAGCCCAAATAAAGCAGCAAAGTGACTGAAACAATATGAAAAAGAAATCAACGATGATCATCGACGCGACGTAATGAACGATTGTCACCGAGGTACAAAATGAGGACAAATGGGGACAAATGAGGACAGTCTGACAGCTTGCCACAACCACCGTGTCCTTTGGCCGTTCATTCGCTGTAACGAACACCTATCACCGCTGGCCTTTGTACGCCGTTGACAGCTGTCCGAAGGAGACGTTCGCAGATCGTTTCACACGTACAGCATCTTACAACAGCTGCACAACGGTCGCCAGTCCCGCAACGGCTGCCATCACCCCGAAAGCGATTTCGGGCCGCGCTGCCGGTGATTTGAGCATGTAAAGCTGTCAACAGGTTAGTAGGAAACTAGGGAAAATAAGAAAAGAGCGCCGGACTTGCCGTCAATCGAAGCTCGCCGCCGCAGAGCGTGCCGTTGTCGCCGTCGCATGGCAGGTTGCACTGCGCTTCGGACTCCTTGGTCGCCAGCGTCGACAGTTCCTGGCCGCACCAGCACTCGCGCGCGTACTCGAGCCCCGCGTACGTGTAGGCCGTGCCGCTGCCGCCGCCGCCGCAGAACGCGAGGCACTTGGCAACGGTCATGTCGCCCGGCAAAACTTCGTCGGTGGTGTCGCCCTCGAGCGAGCGCGCACCGGGCGCCGTGCCGTTCATGCCGCTGATGTCGAGGAAGCAGCCCTGGTAGCCATAGTTGCGCACGATGCCTGTGGCGGCGGCAGCGCCGGTCGTGGGCGCCGCGGAGGCTATATAGACGGTGGGTGCTGTTGTTGTGGTCGTCGTGGACGAACGCGTGGCATTTGTTGCATGCGTTGTGGTTGCGGTGGTGGTGCCAGTGGTGGAAGGAGACGAGGCTACGGCCGAGGCTGCGCCTGCCCAATGGAGCAGGAGCGCGGCCGCGGCGAGCATCGTTAGTCGCGGCTGCCGCATCTTGGTGCTGCTACGGCGCCCGTCGTGTTCATCAGCGTTTGCGGAAGGCGCATCAGAGGTTTAGGGACTGGTGAGAGAGGTGAGAGAAGGGCAGGAGCGACCGGGGAAGCGGCCGAACGAGCGAAAGGAGTTTGGAGCTTTGCCAAGACATTGTCACCCCGATTTTAAATGTTTAATCACCCTCTTTTTCTCTTGGCTTTTCTGGGCGTTTTTTCTGGCTTGTATTTTTGGGCGGAACCAGCGTTGCAGAAAGACACCGTCTTGCGCGAGCGCACTGCCTCTGCGACTCTGCGAAACGGGCACCAAACTCCACTGCATCTTACGCCAAGAGCCGTGTGTAGGACATGAGCAGCGATTGGCTGGTTGTGGAATATAGGACCCACCCAATAAAGTTATTTCTCATTGCAGGCATCCACGCGTTGGAGAAGACGAGACAGAAGGACAGAAGGAGCGACCGCTGCAAGTATCTTACTTGTATTACGCCGTATTGCGCCGCATTATCGTATGCGCAAAATAGCCACGCCTGGCCCGGAATGTCCTGTTCGACCTGTCTGGCCATCTTCAGCCTAGAACACAATGGGCCCAGGACGGGCAGGACGGGCAGAACGGGTGCAAAACGGGTGCAAAACGGTTCCAGGACGGCTCGGATTGAATGCAGTGATTTTCATTGTGTCTTTGTCTCGTGGCGTCTATAGGCTACCCCGGATATGCCCTTCCAATATACAATATGCCCTTTATATAACCGAATTACGCCATCAATTCCAGCAAAACACAGAACAGGACGGAGAGTTCTCAAACAGTCTCAGACCGTCTTAGACCAAGTCGCCTACCGCCGCCTACTGCCTGTGGCTTGTTCCCCAGCTGCCGACCAGCGCCATGGCCGCCTCATCGCCCGCCGCCAGACGCCCGTCCCGCAGCGCGTCCGACACGCAGCGCCACGGGTCGCGCCCGCCGCCATGGCGCAGCAGGCTGTCGCGCAGGTGCTCGCCGTTCTCGCGCCGCAGGGCGCCACCGTCCTGGCCGCCGTTGAAGACAACGCGCCACACGCGCTCGGCCAGCACGCGGTCAAACAGGTAGCTGTAGTACGTACTGCCGTAGCCAAACAGGTGCCCAAAGAAGCCCTGCCAGGAGGTGCCGTTGGGGTCGACGGGTCCGCCGCCGGCCATGACGGCGCGCTGCAGCCCGTGAAAGATGTCCGTCGAGTGGTTCCCGACGGGCGTGGTGCCGTGGTAGGCCTGGTCGAGCATGGCCAGCACGATCTGGTTTTCGTCGTCGAGGCCCTCGAAGCGGCGCGCGCGGCGCAGGCCCTCGGCGACCTGCTCGTAGTCGACGGGCGCGTCGGTCTCGTAGTGGCGCGCAAACAGCGCGAGTACCTCTGGGTTGGCGACGAACTGCTCCATGAGCGTCGAGGGCAGCTCGGCCAGGTCCGTAGCGCAGCGCGTGCCGGCGACGGTTTGGAGGGAGGTGCGCGCCAGCACCGAGTGCACGGCGTGGCCCATTTCGTGGAAGAGCGTCTCGACCTCGTGGTAGGTGAGGAGGGCAGGCTTGCTCTTGCTGCTTGACTTGCCAAAGATGGACATGGCGCTGCTGCCGCCGCCGCCGTTGCTGCGCGCAAAGTCGCACACGAGCGCAATAGTCGGCAGCTGCTTAACAACGCCCGTCGTGCGGCACCGCGATGTGGCCATGCCGTCGTTGGCGGCGTCCTGGGGCGAAAGGCCGCTGTCAGCCGAAGTGGCCGCCGCCTCGTCAATCTCCTCGGGTGCAATCTCGCGCGAGCACCGCACCGTAAAGTGCGCCGGGTTGGGCGACTTGTCGTCGCGGTAGAAGAGGTCGCAGTACAGCACGGCCACGTGGCCCTCTGTGTCGGACACAACGTCCAGGCGCCGCACATCCGGGTGCCACGTCTCGCCCGGCGGCGTCTCGCGTGGCACGAAGCGGATGCCGTACAGCCGCTGGAACAGCCGCGACAGACCCTGCATGACGGTGCCGAGAGAGAAGTAGTGCGACAGCGGGCCGTCGCGCTTCCTGGGCACGAGGCGCTGTCCAGCCTCGTCCACCTGGCCGGCCCCTGCGGCCTGCCGCAGCGCGCTCATGTAAAAATCGCGGTCCCAGGGGTTGAGGGTGGGTGTGTCGGCTGCGTGTTGCCCGCGGCGCTTGGCCGCCACCAGGTCCTGCACCTCGCGCTCGACGAGGGGCGCGTTGCTGCGCGACAGCGCCAGCAAGAACTGGTTCACCGACTCGGGCGTCTTGGCCATCATGCGGTCGCGCAGCGCCATCTGTGCGTAGCTGTCAAAGCCCGCGAGCTGCGCCAGCTCACTGCGCAGGCCCAACATCTGCTCGAGCAGGCGCACCGACGAGTTGGATGCCGTGCGCGACGCATAGTAAATCTTCTTGCGCACGTCCTCGTCCTGGATCGTGCGCAGCGCCAGCTGGGCCTCGGAGCTGACGGCTGGCAGGCGCAGCGTCGCGCCGCGCGTGAACCGGCTCGCCACCACAGGGTCCAGCCCGCGGCAGGCCGTGCTAGGCAGCGACACCCACGGCTCGGCGGGCGCCATGGAGTCCACAAAGCGTGTGCCGACCTCGCTGATCTGCTGCGACAGGTCGACGAAGCGGTCGCGCGATGCTTGCGGCAGGTTGACGGCCGATTTCGTAAAATCGAGCTTGAGCATCTCGGCGACGGTGCGCTCCTCCTCGGACCAGCCGGCCACGACGTCCGGGTTGGCCATGGCGATGCCCAGCTGGTCGTTGAGCACGGTCGTCGTGTTGAGCTGGTTCATGTACTGGTAGGTGGTGGCCCAGGCTTCGTTGGCGGCCTGTTGGGTGTGTGCGTCGGGCGGCGTCGTGCGCACAAAGTCGCAGAGGTCGATGACACGGCACAGCAGGTCGCTGAGGCGGTCCAGGTCGCGCACGATGGCGCGGTACTCGTCGAGCGTCGACGCGCGCGCGACCTTTTCGACAATGCGCTGCGCCTTGGACAGGCTGGCGTGTGTGAAGTGCAGGAAGCCCGCGGGCTCTGTCAGGTAGGCATTCCGGAACAGGCCGACTTTCTTGCCGTCGATGGAGCGGCTGGCCGCCTTGAACGCCTTCCAGGCCGTCGGCGAGTCGAAGATCTCCCGGAGCGTAGCGTCGTCGTGTGTGATGCTAGCCGCGTGGTCGACGGGCGTTCGGAGAGCAGACGACGCTGCAGCGGCGGCAGCAGAGGAGGACACGCTGCCATTGTGCACTGACGCCTCCGCGGCGGATGTCGAGGCCGTCGACGAGGCCGGTGTGCCCCAGAAGAATGAGCGCCGCCGTGGCAGCTGTCCTAGGCAATGGCGGCACACCCACGCTTGCGGCCGGGTCCGCGCAAACTTGATCATTGTGGCGGAGGGTAGAGGGTGCCGAGCATGGCAGTTTTGGAGAGGAGGGAGAGAGGAGGGAGAGAAGAGGAAGAGGAGGAAGAGAAGAGGAAGAGGAGGGAGAGGAAAAGGGAGAGAAGTGCTTGTCTTGAGGTCGTCGTTAAGGAAAGAGGTCTGGAGGTCGATCGGGTTCCTTCCGAATTCGCTGTTAGTGGATATTGAATTTTCTCGCTCTTTGCTGTCCCGCCCATTTTGCCCCCCCAAAAGCGAGCTCGCGTGCCCTGTAATTCCGTCCGTTCGCTGTTGCGTCAGTGGGTGAAGTTTCCCCTGCGCGAGCGCTGTCGGGACAGTGGGGCCATATTTAAATTAAATCAAACTTTAATGCAGGAAATGACACGCAGGGAAAGAGCGAACCAGGCCACCCGGAAAATAGCCGCGTCTGCTAGGGGGGGAAGGTGCGTTATTGCCGGGACGAACGCCCAAAACTCGCCCAACTCGCCCAAATGGCAGGCACGCCTGAGCAAGAAAAAACGCATGAAAGCAGGAAAACAGCTTTTCGTTCTCGCTCCCATTGTCCTTCTCACTCATCACCATCTGCTCATCAACCACCCATCGCCCATCGGCATCACCACACCCTCCGCCCGGCGCCCGCTTTCCTTCTTTTCTTCGCTTCTTCGTCATTCGTTTTTGCGTTGCGCAAGTTCTGCAGCGGGTTTCCTATTTTCTTTTTCGTTTCTCTTTTCCTTCCTTTTCCGCGCATCCTTTCTACACAATGGCTGCCAGAGTTCTTTTCCAACGGGTTCGTCACGCTCCACCCCCCCTTGTCGCCAATTGGATCTGTCGGCGCGTCATTTTCGTCGTGAAGTGTATCGGAAGCAAAACTGACCTGGTATCTACGATAATCTAGACAGCCGCAGCGCCCGTGGCCGCGACGCTGCTGCTGGGCGGCACCGTGCTCTACCCGCGGGCAGCCTATGCCGAGGTTCCGGAGAACTACGTAAGTTGGGAGAGACGAAAGGAAGGAGACAGATAGACTGGCGACGAGCTGCTCGATGCTAACTAGCCAGTCCCGCAAACCCATCTACGACGACTACGACGCGCCGGCCACCTCGGCCACGTTGACGCCTGCCCCCGCGACCGACGACGACGCCTCCTCTTCCTCTTCATACTCTGACGCCACGGCTGCGACGTCGTCTTCCATAATACCATCTTTCTCCTCGTTTTCGTCTGCACCCACGGCTGTCCGCCACCGCGGCCCCACGCCCACCGACCGCCTCGCCGGCCAGATCGGCCAGGCCCGTTTGTTCCTGTACCGCCAGGCCTGCAAGGCCGAGGACGGCGTCAACCGCGCGGCCGACAAGGTGTTTGGCCTCGAGCGGTCGTTTACGGAGACGCTGGCGTCGCTGGCGCCGTCGCGTGCGAGCGGCGAGCGGCTGCTGCCGGGGGCTGTGTACGTGCTGGTGGCAGCCATGGCCGGCAGCATTGTGACGCGGCGCAGCAACGTGCTGCTGCGGGCGACGGTGCCGCTGGCGTTTGGCGTGGGCGCTGGGTGGGCGCTGCTACCCGTGACGATGCGCAACTGCGCGGACCTGGCGTGGAAGTACGAGCAGCGGGTGCCGGTGGTGGCGGAGGCACACCTGCGGACACGCGCGGCGCTGGAGCAGACGGCGAGCTTTGCCAAGGTGCACGCGGAGGTCAGCAAGACGTACGCGGACGACAAGGTGCACGCGGTGCGGGAGAAGGTCGAGGACTGGGTGAAGCAGGGGAAATAGACGAGGACTGAAAGGGGGACGAGTTGCAAGGATAAAGGATGAGGGTCAGTGAGCTCACTGTTGTCATATACGTGTATTACATTTTGTATTGTCTTTTCCCCCAATTGTATTATAAAGAAGAACGGGGGACGAAAGACACCAAAAGCAGGGAGGACAGCATAGAAGGTCGTTTTACTTTGTCAAATAATCATTATATTCCATCATTACAATTATCGTAAGTCTAATCTATCGTACAGGAAGTGAAGTAAGATGTTTGGGGGGGGGGGGGGGGGGGGGGGGGGGGGCCAAGGGGCAAATATGTACAACCGGAAAA